>JACDRQ010000259.1:85309-124678 GCA_013841215.1 Hycleus cichorii | reverse complement strand
ACGAGAACTAAAATCAACCAGAAAATTGACCACCAGTGGCTCAGTACTCTGTTTTCAAAGAGCAAATCTTGCTCAAAATTACTCGCGAAAAGAATCGAAAAATCTCTAAATTGCCTTGATTGATTTAGAGCCCAATTTACAACCAAACCAGAAATAAAATCAAAAAAATCAACCAGAAAATTGACCACAAGAGGCTGAGTACTCTCTTTTCAAAACGCAAATCTTGCCAAACGACTCTCGTAAGTTCAGAATTACTCGCGAAAAGAAACCAAAAATGTCCAATTTTAGCCAAAAACCGAAACTCACAATTAGAGGAAAGATTCACGACTCGAGAATTCAACCCTAAAATTGAGTAGAATTATTTGAATTTTCCTTTTTTAGGGCTCTTGAATCAAACTGGCCAAAAAGGAACGATTTAGAACAAATTTCAAATTGAAAACTGAGAGTTCCCAATTGCTCATCGCGTCTCAAATTTGACTTAAGTCGGGGAATTCTTCTCATTGAACCAAAAACGTGCAATTAAGAGTCAAAGACATTCGAAATTCCTCTTCTTCTTCCACTCAAATTGATCAAAACCGGCAAGATTGCCATGGCAACGGATCTACTAAAGTTGCAGAATACGAACATTGAATAGCCTCTCTTATACTTGTCTCTTTTCAATTTTACATATGATAGAATGAGATAGAGTGAGATAGAAGTTCTATCTAAAGAGGCTGTTGAGCTCCAGCATTGCCATGACAATTAATCTCTNATAAAGTTAGAGAATACGACTGTTTTTCTAAATTTTTGGTGATTCATTGCCATAGCCACCATTGTAGATTGTTTTATTCTTGTCTCTTTTCAGTTTTGTATATGATAGAATTGTAAAGAGTGAGATAGATCTGTTTGAAGAGACTGTCGATCTGTAGAGTTGTCATAGTAACAAAACGTCAGAAAGTTAGAGAATACAACTGTGAGTTTCTAATTAGAGATTCTATCGAGAAAAATACCCGCGATAGAGATTGAGATTTCGTTACAGAATACAATCGAACCTTCATTATTACGCATAATCCCTTTTATAGTTCTATTATGGCTTGTTTATTTCTACATTTATTTGTTTTATATTAAGCAACAAATATAATTCGTGTATTTACAGAGAACAAATCCACGTAAATAGAATTATTTTTAATGGCAAATATATAAAAACAACAACAAAAAACGAAATTTCCTCTACAATAATCCAATTAAACCTAGCTTCACTCTGTCAATTCTATACGTCAAGTCGCTATATTTACAATTAATAAAACAACAAAACGATTAAAAACCAACCAACTGAGAAAAAATAGCGCAAAAAAATTCTAGAAGCATCAATTAGCGATTTTCAAGCGGTTCACCTTGCACCAGATCGATCTCCAGCGAGGATTTTTCGCCACAACCCGAGAATTTATCGCACAATTAGAAAATCCAATCAATTCATAATTAATTGATGGTATCGATTGCCTTGACGGCGATGAAGAGAAATCGGTTCAATGCTGATTTTGTTGTCAGTTTTATGTTGAATTTGATTCCACACGATTCTCCCTCGGTGTTGTTGTATAGTCGGCGGAATATCAGGCGAATTCATCGCAACTCTGTACAGTTGTTATCCAGAAACGATAGCTGGTGGAACTGATAACGGCCGCTTTTCAGTGATTCGAAATCGTCCGAATGATGTGAGTTGGACTGGTGGACAAGCACTAATGGAGTCGCGCCGGAATTCAACGAAACTGTGGTAAATTCGCTTGATTTAATTGAATTTAATTTGGGATTCGGTTAAAGTTGGTTGAACAAGACTTTCCCTAGCGGAAAGTTTATTCGGTTAGAAATTAATTTAATAATCGAATCAACTTGATTGTGAGAGGAACGAGTCGGGATTTGTTCAAATAGTGGAAGTTTACCGGTAAATATTTGCTTGATTTTTATGTAAATCGAATTAGAACCGATTATTGATAATGACGTTCGAATAATCCACAACAAATGGAAATTCTGAATACTCACACGTTTAAAATTCCGTATTTACAATCTAATTTGCACAATAATTAACTCAACAACTACGAAAATAACAGGCTTTGATCAACAAATCTGAGACGAAATCGATACGTCTCATTAATGGGGGAATTGGAGACCTACGGAGATAATTGCACAACCCCCCGGTTCGTCTATTCTACCCTGTTTACGGGGAAAATAAAAGGGGCGCTCTGTTCTTCTATTACGGTTAAAAGCACCCTGTTTGCGACGGTCGCTATTATTAAGTTAGTGAATAAAATAATGTAAATATGGGTGGAAATATTCGATTTGCGTATAGTTCGCAAATTTCCATACGGGCTACCCTTTGATGCGGAAAGTTTCGTGTTTCAGTGGAAAATCTAATAATTGAATTAAATCCGTCTGGTTTGTTTACGTTTTCAGTTTCCCAGAATTTCATTAAAATCTCGTTTATTACGAATTATTTTTATTATTGACGGCCTTGTTTTTAATGCGCCAAAACGCCGTTTCCAACCTTTTAGCAATCTTTAAATTTAGATCGTATTGTTCTTGTAGATTTACTATAATTGGCCTAAAAACCTACATTATTTTTATTATTTTTTTGTTGTTGTTGTCGTCTGGCATAGAACAATAAACCGACAAATTTCCATTGAAGATATTGCAAATAGAACCTTGAAACGATGGAAAATACACGGAGAGAAGCGAGTGAAAGAAAAATAACAGGCGTGTTTTATTCAAATATCATCATTTTTAAAGATTTGTAAGCGAACATTGACCCAAATTGTTTCGATTTTATATTTTTATTTCGATTTATTCCAACAACAAATTTCTGTTTCAGTGCTGTTATTTTAACGTTATCATCATTGATATCTTCGTCAACTTTGGCAACAATCGAACTGATAACAACAACGCCAACAATCCCGGATAATTCATGTGAAATGATAACGGACGAGTATTTAATTTGCTCCGCTTACCTACCGGCTGCTGGAGGTTCACGCGATATTAAAATTCTCGAATTTCATGATATTATCGATACTGTACTGAATATCGATGGGATTCTAACTAAATTTCCGAATCTACAACAATTATCGGTAGAAAATGGCAAAATTTCAGCGGTAGCAAAGGTCCAACAAGCCAACAAAATTCAGGTGAGTTTATGTAAAATTGGTGGGGGCGCCGGGCAAATTTCAGTTTCAGTCATTAATCGATTTCTGTGATAAAACTTTAATTTTGAAGAATTGAAGAACAGTTAGTCAAAATTTTGTTGATAAACGGAACCCAAACTAGCCCACCAAATTAAGGTAAATTTTATGCAAAATTTGGTGGATGCACAGGGGCAAATATCAGTTTAATTCGATATTCGTTAATTCCTCCAAGATTTCCAAGATGAAACTTTAATTATAAAACTAGAGGAGTAAATTAGTTGAAGTTCAGTAAATAGCTTAAAATTATGTCAAAAATTTTCGAATTTCCTAATACTATCGATAACGAACTCAATATCGATGAAATTCTGAACGAATTTGGAGATTTGTACAAATATCGAGAGAAAATGGCAAAATTTCAACAATAACAGAGACCCATCAAAGTAACCCAATTTGCTCCACGATTTCTATGCTAAAACTTCAATCGTAACAGCTTGAGACTAATTTAGCTAAAATTCAGTTAATAGGCTTTTGAATTGTGTCTAAAGTTCTCAATTTTCATAATATTATCAATAATGCATTAAATGTCGATTATATTCTCAATAAATTTCCAAATTTGAACGAAATTTGGCGGATGCGCCGGGTAAATTTCATTTTAATTCAAAATCGATCAATTATACCGAAATTTCTATCAGAAAAGTTTAATTTTGACGGCTGGAAGAGTAATTCAGTTGAAATTCTGTGAGAAGCCTAAAATTCCGTCAAAAATTTCCCAATCTTGAAAGGATTATCGATAGAAAAGGGCAAAATTTTAACGGAAAAAAGATCCAAGAAACCAACCAAAGAAGGCAAGTTTTGTGCAAAATTAGGTGGATGCGCCGACCAAATTTCAATTTTATCCGATATTTATGAATTATCTTAATATTTCGATTATGAAGCTTTAGTTAGAAGGTTCTGAAGAGTAATCTAGTTTAATTAAGCCCTCTAGGAAGCTTAATTGTGTCCGAAGTTCGCTAATTCAATAATTCGTTAAATATCGATGATATCGTAAGTAAATTCTTAAATTTGTAACAATTATCGATAGAAAATTGCAAGGTATCAACAATAAAAGAGGTCCAAGAAGTCAACAAAATTCAGGTGAATTTGCACGAAATTTGGCGGATGCGCCGGATAAATCTCGATTTTATTCGGTATTCCTTAATTCCTCCAACATTTCTATGATAAAACTTTAATCGTCAAGACTTGAAGAATAATTTAGTTGAAGCTTAGTAAGAACGTTAAAATTGTGTCGCAAATTCTCGAATTTCGTAATATTATCGATAACGTACCCAATATCGATGGAATTCTAAATTAATTTCCAAATTTGCAACGATTATCGATAGGAAATGGCAAAATTGAAATGATAAACTAAAGTTTCCATAAAGTCTGGTGGATGCGCCGGGTAAATTTCAATTTTATTCGATATTCGTTTACTATTTCATGCAACTTTAATTATAAATACTTCAGGGATTAATTGTGTTGAAGTTCAAATAAGAAGCTTAAAAATTGTCGAGTAATCAATCTCTGTTTATTTGTAGTTTGCTCCAGGATTTAGGGAGTAAGTCGGAAATTAATGTGAAAAATAAACGTCAGAGACAGTCTCTGATATTATTGTCTTGTTATATTTACATAACGTATTTTTACGACTACTCTGTTATTTTCAGTAATATTTCAGTGGAACATTCTGAAAACTAATAAAAGTTTCGTTTCAACATCCAAGACAATCAATATAGTCTGAAATTGACTGAAACTAAAATATTTCTTGATAAAAATAGCACAAATTTAAAGCGAAAGAATAACAAATTGACGACTTCATTCGGATAATTGATAATAAAATACTCAATTTAGAAGGGATGAATTAAATTTGTAACGAAATGGTGGAGGCGCCGGGTGGGATTCCTTAATTTCAGTTTCAACTTGAATTATCGGCCAATATTTCCCTTTTCAATCAGATTGAAGTTTGTCTAATTTGTTCCCAAAGGACATTTGGTTGATTAATTTTAAGTGAAGTTGCCACAAATTTGAAGAAATTCGGTCTTGATTGATTGCTTTATCATCGCCGAGTGCAAGCTATTCGTGCTAAACACATGAAATTTGTACAGCAAAAACGTCAACACCCACTAAGGAAGGCCTTTTGGAGAATTCACTTCGACGGGGGCCAAATAGGGGATGAAAGTTTGTATGGAAATCCGTCGTTTTCAAGGACTGGAAACATGAAAAATTTTCACCCTCTTGGGGAATTTGTGTGCTAGCTCTATCATTTTTGACGTTAAAAACATGAATCTTTATTAATTAGGCTTTGGATTGAAGAACAATGAACATGTGTTCCATCGATTTTGAAAATTCCACCCTTAAGGGGGTAAAATGTAGTCTAATAATTCCATCACTTTCGAAGTAAATTAGAGCGAAACTGTGCTACTTACAGGACAATTTGTAGGTGTTCCAAAAAATTCCACATCTGAAAAGACAGAAAGAAGGATGGTTTTCAATGAATATGCTACTCTAGTTATTTTGTAAACTTTCTCTGTCAATACTCAACAGTTGGTGGATATTCAATTTCAGCTGAAAATCAATTACAAGAGGGTTAATTTTCGTTTTTTATTTACCACTCAGTGATCTTTGATATTATCAGGTTTCTATCATTCTATTCTCAATCGTGTTCCAATTCTGCAGTCGATTATTTAGACCTTCGTTTTTAACAAGTCTATCGCTTCTTATTTGCATCGTTGCGAAATGGTGGAGGCGCCAGAACAACTTCCAATTCAATTCTTCCAATTCGTAGAAATATTCGTAAAATAACATTTTCCACAAATATTGCTTTAATAATTTCCGGAAATTCTCGGAAAACCCGTGGGTGTTTTCGCTTGAATATCCGCCACGGTCAAACAATTCTAATTACATTTCTACTAGTTAACGAAATGGAACCAGTTATGTTCTTTTTACACAAAAGTGTTTCAATTGTAGAAAAATCAATGAAACTGTCCTAAATAGAAGTGCAAATTGATCGAAAAAGCTAAAAGGGTGTCAGTTCCCATGAATAGTGGACATATACACATAGCAATGCATTTTACTAAAATTTCTAACCTCAAAACTTTAATTTTGAGGTTATATTTACTCACATTAATTCATCTTTGTGTAATTTTTCGAAAAATTCAACAACACTATCCAATTGCACACAGAGTAAGCTTGATAGTAACCTAATTTGGAATTGTAAGGTTAGATAATTTAGGGAATTTTGGTTGTAGCACCACAATCTTATAGAGACTGCGCGATTGAAGGCTTCCAATTCGGCCTATTGGCCGAATAAAACTGACGTTAATGACAGTTGGAAGGTTTAGACTAGAAAATTTAGGCACTAACAACATCTGGGGAGTTTTGTTAGCAACCCATGGCGCCCAATTTGAAACTTTCTATTCCTATGGGGTTGGTAACAAAACTCCCCAGATGTTGTTAGTGCCTAAATTTTCTAGTCTAAACCTTCCAACTGTCATTAACGTCAGTTTTATTCGTGCCTTTCTGTGGTGTTGCGCCAATTTTTTGGAGAATTTGCGAAATATCCGTACAAGTATTTATGTTTCTGTTTTAATGATTTCTGATTAAAATTTATCTAAAGAAATGTTATCACTTTAGATATTTTTGATATTTACATCAAATAAAAGACAAGTCGCCATTGATATATCGTCCTCTTTATAGAGAAAATGTAATATTTTATACGAGTAATCTCTGGAATCGCTGAAACTCTATCAAGGCCCCAATTTTAGCTAAATATTCATATCGAAGATTATTTTAAAAAGAAAAAAATCAATATTCAATTCGAACTTGATAACGAAATGGTGTATGCGCCAGGTGCATTTCATTAACTCGAATTGCCATCGAAACACGCTTGAATGCTCAAATAAAGCCAAGAGTTCCTGTCTCAGTTAGTTTAAAGGAGACATTCCGCTGATTAATTCTTGTGTGCTTGCTTTAAATTAATATTGAAAGTGGCTGAATTTAAAGACAATTAATGTTTTATAAACTTTCCTTGTGAATATTTCATTTGAATCACTCAAACACTCATTTATCATTCAAACTGTTTCGGCGACAGACCCGTTGAATGTGCTTATCTTTTCAGCTGAAAATCAGCCTCAAAACTGATAATTTTCGCTTTTCTTCTTCCATTCAGTAATATTGTAATTACCAGTTTTCAAGGAGATTATATTTTCTAATTTGCATCACTGCAAAGTGGTGGAGGCGCCGGGGCAGGTTAGAATTCGATCCTTATTCAGCTTCATTTCTTCCAATTTGTTGAAATATTCATGAAACGCAATTTTCTACAACTATCTTTGATATTTCGCGGAAATTCCTGCTGTTTACTGAAATACAACAGGTAATGTAGTTTTTACTGAAAAAGACACAATAAAATTGAATAAAAGTCTTGAAAAAATATGAACTAAATAGGTACAATTTTGTAACATTCCCTGTAATACACGAAAAATCCCTGAAATAGTTACAAATCCCATCAAAAGGAGATGAATATCATGAAATAAAATATCCTTCCTATTTGACAACGAATTGGTGGATGCGCCGGTTATAATACATTAATACTTCCATTTGTATTAGAGTTCTAGTTAAGTTTGTCCAACTTGTTGCCAAAGATTTTTAACTGAAGTTGCTTTAAATTATTATCTGAAAATGGTCAATATTTAAAGAAACTCTGCAATTCTCTTATTGTCTGCTTACTATTTTATAAACTTTCCCCGTGAATATTTTATTGGAATCTCAAAATATTTCAACAGTTGATAAATAATCGACTCAATCGAGCATTAATTCAACACTTGAACTGTTTTATTGACAGAAAGTCGTTGAAATTGCTCTATTTTTCGGCAAAAAATCAACCCCAAAACTCATCTGTGTGAGTGTAAAATGGTGGAGGCCCCGGGATATTTCCCAATTCGTAGAAATATTCATACAACGCAATTTTCTACATTATCCAACAGTTTGTTTCGATGTTTTACAGAAATTCCCGCTACTCACTGAAACAGAACCGGTAGTGTAATTTTTACTAAAAACAAAAACGCAATAACGGCTGTTTTGTTACCCCAAATTGAGTAAAATTGACAAAATTATCAACTGAAAAACAAGCATAATTTCCTGTAATACACGAGAAATTCCTGAAATTATAAATGCCATCGGAGACGGCGCTATTGAAACTGTAATCTAGCTGAATTTTTGCATCAAAGCTTAGTTTAAAAAGAAATAGAACATCAAAATAGCATTGCTAGTCGGCAACGAAATGGTGGATGCGCCGGGTGTAATCCACTATTTCTCATTGCAATCAAAACACGCTTGAATAATCAAAACCACCGAGTTATATTCAAGACTTCTCTACTCCACTCTATTCGTTTTTATTAAATGAAGAGTTTTTTTTAACTGCTACAAGTTTGTTTTCGAGGAGGAGTCTTTTATCATTTTGTAATCAAACTAAAAGTGGAGTGGAATTAATGTACGTTTACTAGTATCTATTTGAAGAGATGATTTTATAAAGGATCACAGTTGTCGAAACTTTCCTTATGCATATTCAGTTCGTACTCAAACAATGTCTCTTGAATACTTGAAATCGTCTGGCTCCGGTCGATTCTATCAAGTATTCACATCAGATTCTCTTGTTATTGACCGAAATAAGTATGACAATATTTAATAAATTGAATTTACTTCTCAAAAACTGTTGGAACTTCTTTCTCATTGCATTATTTGATATTTTGTTGCAAAATTTCAAGTCAAATTCCCAACAATTCCATTAACATTCGATTGACTTATTCAGATGAGATTTCGGTCTATTGATTGGAATGGAGCTGAAGTTTCGAAGGCAAAACTTGCAAACTTCTAATGGAAATTCACTCTAATGTATTCAATTTTCTTTTTTATATTGAATGTTGTTAGAATAGTCAAAAATGTGAACAAAATTTCGAAATGGAGGCGCGGATGAATCAATTATTCCACTTTAACTTGAATTAATCTAGAAATGGAGCTGTAATTGTAAAATTACCATTTGAATTCTTCTAAATTTGCCCCAAAACAGCCGCCCAAATATTGCAATAAGCAAACAAATTAAACTTTGTTAATAATGAAATATTACCGGAGATATTCACAAAGTTTCCGCCGCATTATAGTAGACCGCCTAGAATCGATGACTCATATTTAATTGTATTTTGTTAGATTTTGCAACAGTAATTAAGCTGGACAATTGTTTCATTAGATATGCGGATTTATATGCAATTTTACGCAGAACAAGAATTAAATCGAATCGAATCGATTTTTTCTATATCTATTCATTTGAATATTGCTGAATTTTATGGAATCGATAAGGAGAAGTGTGAGGCAATTTACGGTAATTTCTCCGAGATAAGGATACAATTTTGTTGTTTTTACAAAATTTTGCCAAATTTCGATAATTACAAGGACTAAGCGCCGTGTAAAATCATTTTTAGAACCGTATCACAAATTTAACAGCCTTTTATTTTTTATTATTTCGATGGAAATGACTTCAAATGGCCTTAATTTATATTTTTTACAAGGTTCACAATTGGAGGCCTGCAAATTGGCAGCTTATCATTGAATTTTTCACCAAATTTGGCCAAATTTTCAAAAATATGATGATTAAGTGCCATGTAGACTCATTTCGAATCAAAATACAAAATTATCACCTCTTTATTTCGATAGAACTATTCTTAATTTATAGTTTTTACATACTTTAAAATTGAAGAATTGAAAATTTTCCAAAATTTGACCAAATTTTCAAAAATCTAAAGATTAAGCGCTACGTAGAGCCATTTTGAGAATCAAAGTACAAATTTAGCACCCCTTTATTTGTCCTTAATTTCGATAAAAACGATTGAAACCACCCCTATTTTTATAGATTTTGAAACTGAATAGCCACATTTTCAAAAATATATGTTTTATAAACTTTAACTACCAAAATTTGGCCAAATTTAAAAAATATGATGATTAAGCGCCATGTAGAGTCATCTCGAATCAAAATACAAAATTACCACCTGTTTATTTCGATAGAAATAATTAAAACTATTCTTAATTTATAGTTTTTACATACTTTAAAATTGGAGAATTGACAATTTTCCAAAATTTGACCAAATTTTCAAAAATCCAAAGATTAAGCGCTACGTAGAGCCATTTTGAGATTCAAAATACAAATTGAACACCCCTTTATTTGTTCTTAATTTCGATCAAAATGATTGAAACCACCCCTATTTTTATAGATTTTGAAATTGAATAGCCACATTTTCAAAAATACATGTTTTATAAACTTTAACTATCAAAATTTGGCCAAATTTTCAAAAATCCAAAAACTGAGCGCTGTGTAGAACCAACTCTAGAATCAAACCAACTAAACACCCCTTTATTCATTCTTAATTTCAATGGAAACGAATTAAACCACCCTTAACTTATATTTTTTACAAACATTAGAATTTAAAAGGCGCAAATTGACAGTTTAGCACCGCAATTCCGACAAAATTTAGCCAAATTTCCAAAATTACAAAGCCTAAGCTCGATGTGGAAAGAAATGTTTGAAATGTAATGAAAATTTAGCAACTCACTATCTCCTTAATTCGATGAAAACGATTTACACTACCCTTAAAACTGATAAACTTTCAAATTGATAACTTAACACCGAAAATTTGGCCAAATTTTCTAATATCTTTAGAATCAAAATGTAATACTTGTCCTTAATTTCGATGATGTATATTTTTACAGACTCTAAGACTGAAGAATCTGCAAATTGATGGATTACCACCAAAATTTTTACAAAATTTCAACAAATTAGAAATCCTAGATTTACAAGGCAATCATTTAAAAAAACTACCAACGAATCTAATGAAAACAGGACGAATTAAAGAAATCTATCTGTCAGGTGAGTCAAACAACCAAATTCCAATAATAATAATTTATTTGTCTTACAGTTACAATAATTGACCCCAATTACCAACAATTGATTAATTAACAATAATTTTATAAATAAATATTAATACAGATTGATTTTAAGGTACAGATTGTTCGAAAAACTCTCGAAACAGCCCGATTTTTCGAACAAACTGTACTAGTACAATTAGTCTACAATAACACCCCTTTAATGTTAATTTATCACCATCATCCCCTATCTCACAGCTTAACTACACCGAATTTCAATCATTCTCTCAAAATTGCTACTAAAGAGGTCTCAAAATCAAGAATGGTGCCAACAATAAGAACAATAACGGGTGGAATTTAAATGTTAGAAACATTAATAATCGTGGTAGATTTACTAAGGATAGTGGGAATATGCGGAGATGTTGGAAAATTTTCGATAATATCACAAATATTGGTAACGGTGATATTGTTAAACTGTCCAAAAATACCGAGAATCTCATCATGCGATCATCTAGCGATCTAAATACGTTTCTCGTTAATGATAACACCCTGAAAATGAACTGCCCTATTAATTTTATCGGTTGCGGCAAGATAAATAATATCATCGAACTCAACCATACTGTTATTTCCATTAATTGCCGTATACGATAATTCATAATAATAAACGGTGATAATATTAATTTCAATATAGACCCCATGATACGCTTGGGGAGACTTAATGTTGGGAGTGAAAGTATCGGAAGGAAGAGTAAATTGTGAAGGGCTTCAATCGGGGATAACAAAATTGTTAAGGGTGCCAACAACATTTCTAAAGGTAGTAATAGCAAACTAATGATCGGTGGTGGTTTTAACAATGATAATACGCCGATTATTACTTTTTTGAATCGAATATACATGAATAAGGGGGTTAGGAACGATCGGAGCCCTAATAGGAGGATTCGATTGATAAAGCGCATTATATTCTTGTAAGGGTACGGAAATAGGGCGGTAAATCTCTCTAGAATCACCGATAAGATGCGGTAAACGAACCGAACCGGTAAATACATGATCATCGGCGGTAATAATAGGAAATTCAACAGCAATAATAGCATTTTTAACGGTAGAGGAGCCGGGACACGTTCCCAATTTGGAAATAGAAACGTTGTAATTATACGCAAGGGTGCTGTTAATAATTTGAGTGGAATAAAGAGGATCTCGATCGGTATTAGCGGAATTTTCATCAATAACGGAAGCTTCTTCGATGCTAGTAACGGAAACAGAATCTCGTACACGACTCGAACTAAAGCTCTAAGGTAATTCAACAGCAAAATCAGCAATATAGGCGGTTTTGTAATTTCTGGTAATCGGCAAAATAGCGGATGTGGTGCTGGCGGTAACGGTGCCCACGGTCTGAACAATTTATGGAACAACACTCGAATCCCATAAAACAATAGTCGAATCAAATAAAGAGCACAGGCCAATACTCTGAACGGTTTCAAGAAGAATTCGAGCAGCATTTGACCCGGTGATGAGCCGGAGAAATTGCACGATATCGATGATAGGATCTTTGGTAGTTTCAATGGTCTTATTAGTCTCGACATAATAAACTGGACGATTCTATCTACGATTCGTATTGGGAGAAGTAACAGGAATTTGAGGGTCTGCAGCGGGAGAAGTAGCAAAAACATGAGGATTTGCAACGGGAAAAATATCAACCGGAGCGGCAATAGGAGCAAATTGAGCGGAAACAAGAGGATTCCGAGCAATGGTGGCGGTCTTAACAACGGAACCGGTCTGAATATCAACGACTTTATAATGAATATAATCAGTTTGAGCGGTAATAGCACGATTCGTAGCGGTAATAACAGAAATTCGAGCGGTAATAGTAGGATTTTAAGCACCAAAGAAAGGTTCGGATCGGTCAAAGCCGGAAGTAATAATTGCAAAATCAAACAGCCGAATAATTTAAACATTCTCAACACTGTTAAGAGTATATGAATCGGTAATATCAATGCGAAAATAATAAATCCGATGATTCTCATTAGGATTCGTAGCGGGAGAAGTAGGAAGAATTTAAGGATCAACAACGGTAAAAATAGCAAAAATAGCATGATTTTCAACGGTAAAAGTAGCAAACGAAGCAGTAATAATAATATTGGAAGCAATGGAATCAAATGAATTAAACGTCGGATCCATTTTAATGAGTTTAAGATAAGACGGATTAAAGATTTCAATATTTTCAACGGTGTTAATTCAAATAAATCGCACAATTTCGGGCCTGATGGTAGGATTTTACCAATCAATTTCGACAGAATCGACCCGATGACTCCCATTGGGATTCGTATTGGCGAAAGTAGCAACAATACGATGATTCTCAACGGTAAAGTTAGCAAACGGAGCGGTAATAAAAGTAAATTGAGCGGTAATAAGAGGATTTCGAGCAATAGTGGCGGTTCTATTGGGAGAATCCAATACCAAAACGATCTAAATAACAGCAATTTGATGACGGATATAATCCAATTTAACGGTAATAACACGATTCGTAGCGGTAATAATAATAAGTTCAAAATTAGACAGATGATACGCCTTAAAATTTTCAACAATAACCTCAGCGGTAATAATATCAAACGGAGAAGGAGGAAAATTATTGGCAATAAAAGGGTTTTCAACGGTAAAAGTAGCAAAAGGAGCGGTAACAGGAGCAATAAGATGATTTTCAGCGGCAAAAGTAGTAAAAAGAGTGGCAAAAGTAGCAAAAGAAGCGGCAATAAGAGTGGTAATAAGAGCGGTAACAAGAGTAATAGAGGCAATAAGATGATTTTCAAAAGTTTTAAAAATAGTGGCAAAAATAGCAAAAGAAGCGGCAATAAGAGCGGTAATAAGAGCGGTAACAGTAATAGAGACAATAAGATGATTTTCAGCGGCAAAAGTAGCAAAAGAAGCGGCAATAAGAGCGGTAACAGGAGCAATAGAGGCAATAAGATGGTTTTCAAAAGTCTTAAAAAGAGTGGCAAAAATAGCGTAATAAGCGGCAATAAGAGCCGCAACAGGAGTAATAGAGGCAATAAGATAATTTTCAAAAGAATTAAAAAGAGTGGCAAAAATAGCAAAAGAAGCGGCAATAAGAGCGGTAACAAGAGTAATAGAGGCAATAAGATGATTTTCAAAAGTATTAAAAAGAGTGGCAAAAGTAGCAAAAGAAGCGGCAATAAGAGCAAAATGAGTGGCAACAATGTCTTTATTGCACGCAAGATTCTTTTAAATATTCTAGAAATATTCTGCAATATCGAGTTTGACGGTGGGATTTTGGGTGGTCCAAATAGCGATTCCAACAATTTCGATAAAATTAACCGGATGATATTTATTATGATTCGTATTGGAAGAAATAGGAAAAATTTGATGATTTTCAACGGGAAAAGCAGCAAACGGAGCGGCAATAGGAGTAAATTTAGTGGCAATAAGAGGATCTCCAACAGTATTTTTGGAATAAAGAAAATTAATTTGAATATTCCAAAAATAGCGCACAATATCGGGTTCGGTGGAAGGATTTTCGGTGGTTCAATCAGCGGTACTATCACGTTCGATATGATAAACCGGATGGCTTCCATTACGACTTCTACGGGTATAAATAGAAAATGTTTGAGGATATCTAACGGGATAATTAATAAAGATAAGATGCTTTTCAATGGGAGAAATAGCAAAGATATGGCTATTTTTAAGGGTAGGAACAACAAAGTGAGCGGTAATAAGAGTAGTTTTAGTGGAAATAGGATGATTTTGAACAATACCGTTAGAATTAAAGAAATTATACAGGGACTTATTGATACTAGTTTTAAGAAAGTGCGGATTAGGAAATAGGTCGGTTTAGAATCGAATATTTCGGAGATACTGCACAATATCGACCGTTTTGGCAACAGTTTTGGCGCTGTAATCAATAGAATAAACCGGATGACTCTCATTACGATTCGTATGGGGAGAAGCAACAAACGGAGCGGTAATAGGAGCAATTTCAGTGGAAATAAGATAATTCGCAACAATATCCTTGGAATAAAGAAAATTAAATCAAAAAGCGGTAATAGAAGTAGATTGAGTAAAAGTTCCAATATTATTTTTGGAATTAGAAGAATCAAATTGAAGATCAATTTGAACGGCATTAAGATGATCTTGATTATTAAACTGGGCGGTTTAGGGGCGAATATCTGGAAAAACTTGCACAATATCGAATTGATTGGTAAGATTTTCTGTATTATCCTCGATAGAAAAAACCAAATGACTCGCATTACCATTCGTATTGGTAAAAAGAGAAAATATAAGATGATTCTTAATAGTGGAAACAGTAAACTAAGCGTAAATAGGAGTAGTTTTAGTGGAAATAAAAGGATTTTCAACAAGACTATTGGGATTAGAAAAATTAACCAAAAAAGGAATTTAAAGGGCATTAAGAAAATCGGTATTATTATATTGGGCGGTTTAGAGGAAAATATACGAAAAAAATTGCACAAAATCGGGTTTGTTGGCAGGAGAATCGCTAGAAAAAACCGAACAATTCCCAATACGACCCTTAGTGGTAAAAGCAGGAAAAACGAGACGATTTTCAGCGGTAAAAGCAGCAATCGGAGCGGTAATAGAAGCAAATTGAGCGGAAATAAGATTATTTCAATCGATATTGGCGGTCGTGGCAAAATTGGGGTGGTAATCAACGACTTTATAATGTGCACAACCAACTTCAGCGGTAACAATAAGAATCGTAGCGGTAATAAGAGAATGTCGAGCGGTAATAATAGAATTTTGATCACGAAAGGAAGGTTCGGGTTAGTTAAGGTCGGGAATAATAATCGGAAAATTGTACAGATGAATAAACTCAAAAGCCTCAACAGTATCTTCAATATTTTTAACGGTAAAGGTAAAGCGAACGAGATGATTTGGAGCGGTAACAATAGGAGATTCAGCGGTAACAATAGAAGCTTCAACGGTAACAATAGGAGTCTCAAAATTAGCGAGATCAATTTAATCACTCCTATTGCGATTAGTATTGGTAAAAATAAGATGAGTCTCAATGGTAGAAATAACAAACTAAGCGGTAATAGGAGTAGTTTTAGTGGCAATAAGATGATTTTCAACAAGAGCATTGGAATTAGACAAATTAACCGAAAAATAAATCGAAAGGGCATCAAGAAAAGCGGTATTATTATATTGGGCGGTTTAGAGGCGAAGAAACGAAAAAAATTACACAAAATCGGGTTGATTGGCAGGAGAATCGATAGGAGAAACCGAACGATTCCCAATACGACCCTTAGTGGTAAAAGCAGCAAAAACGAGACGATTTTCAGCGGTAAAAGCAGCAATCGGAGCGGCAATAGAAGCAAATTGAGCGGAAATAAGATGATTTCAATCGATATTGGCGGTCGTGGCAAAATTGGCGTGAAAATCAACGACTTTATTATGTGTACAATCAACTTCAGCGGTAACAATAACAATCGCAGGGGTAATAGCAGAAGATCGAGCGGTAATAATATAATTTTAATCACCAAAGGCAAGTACGGGTTATTTAAAATCGGGAATAATAAGCTGAAAATTGTATAGATGAATAGACTCAAAATTCTCAACAATATCGCCAATATGTTCAACGGTAAAGGTAAAAGGAACAAGATGATTTTGAGCGGTAAGAATAGGAGTTTCAGCGGTAACAATAGGAGTCTCAACGGTAGCAAGATCAACGTTAAGAAATTCAAATTGAAGAGCAACAATGCTAATAATAGGAGTCTTATTATAGAGAGGATAGCCGGCGGCTTTGGCCTTCTAAGGAGGTATTTAATCACTTTCCAAACGGACACTAGGAAGAATCTCAAAGGGAATAACAAAAGTCTCAAGGGCAGCAATAGAATTTCTAAGGGTATTAAAATAATCTTCAACACCGGCGGTAATGAGGAACATAAAACCGGTAATAGAAGCTCCAATGTTGTGTTAATTATCGATACAATCACTTTAATCGGCAAGAGAATTAAGCGCAATAAGAACGGTAAACGGTCGTAGATTAAGTCGAGAATTCGCTCGAATATCCAGCGTACAATCACCCAAATAAATGGCAGTCCAAATAAATATTTCAACAATACAATCAAACGAATCAAATTACCGATTCTGGTAGGGGGTAGGATTATTATAATTTTGATAATTATAGGGATGCTGGGGTTGATTAATATTAGGAACGATAGGATTTTCGCTATGATGATTCGGACGAATATCATTAGAATTTTGAGCGGTAATAGGAGTATGAATAGAAGTTTTAAGAATATCAACACCGGTAACAACAATAGAATGAATCGGAACAAAAACCATAGGATTAGGGTGATGATTTTCCACAATTTTTTAATAATCTTCATCGGTAGATCGGCTCGTTTGATTATTTCCCTAATTATACACATAATCAACCCTCTAACGCTAGTGACTCGTATTCGATTCGTCGCTAGACTCTCGTTGAGTTGCAACAAATCGCCTCGAATCGTCCCCAATTGATCGGCCAACGAATCGAACAACGATCCGACATTGATTTGGCGAGCATTCGACGAGAATTCGACGACATTCGCTAGAGATTTCGATAAACCATCGAAGATCGGTGCGATTTCTTTCAATTGTCCGAACAACGGTAATTTTACAACTCGTTTAACGAATTCGACCGCTTGCAACGCGGCACTAGCTACGAATTTTACAATATTATCAAATATACCCACAGTCGATTTAATTCGATTCGCGTGACTCGGCGATAAGTTCGATTTCAATCGTTTTATTGAGCCGACAAGACGATCGATGTAGCCGACAATCGATTGGAACGCCTGGCTGGATGATCGCGATGAGATTACTGTGATCGTGCGATCTAGGCCGTTTTTCGATATGAATTGGACAACATTCGATTGGAATTTATCGACAATTTTCAACAGGGCGTTCTGGGCGGAATCGACGGCCGGCCGCATGGCCGGCACGAAGAACCGTATCGGCAACGTTAGAATCAAACAGAAAAATTTCACAAAGATTTTAATCAAACCGGACGGCCGGACGACGATGGGGATCGATTTGATCAACGTTAGAAACTGCCTGTACGGTATCGTCAAGAAATACAAATACGCTTGGATTAATTTAACTGGAGTTCGAAGGAAATTCGGTATAGATGCTGCGTTAATGACTCTTTTTCGCGTCGATTCCGGCCGGATTTGTCGGGCAATTCGGGTTAATAATTGGCGTTTGTAGCGGTGATTCGGCGATATACTAACTGCGGTTTGTTTGAGCAATTGTTGGACGACATTGACTAGAAATTGGATGATCTTTATGGTCGGCCGGAACGGATATAGCACCGCTTTTTTCGCTTGATAACGGGTGCGGAATAGAATTTGCAAAATCAACATAATTTTCGTTATAGATCCGGGCAATAACAGCAAAACTAGCGTCAAAATTATCAATCCAGTAAAACGGATAACATTATAGATATTAACGAAAAATCGCCGAATATAATCGGTGATTCTTGTAAATCCCAATAAAGTACCAACCACTCCGCCTACCGAAAATAAACTGCCAGAAGTTTGAGTCGGCTCTAAACCGGGCACTAAATCGCCAAGAAACGTGGTCAACGATGGGATCAGACTGATCGGTCCCAATCCCAACGCCTCCAAGCCCAACATCCCCAACGAGCGGATATTGCGGCGTAATTGCGCCTTTTCGGCCGGTCGGTTGGCGAATTTCGGCCCATTTTGGTGGCGTTTCGTTCGCAAATTCGTCGAATTCGCCGGCAATTGCGTCAATTTCGGTAAATGCCAATTGAACGTTAAACGTTTCTGTTGGAATAGGGCCGGAAATAAGTTCTGGAAATTCGTTAAAATCTGGCCAAATGGCGGCGGTGGTGCTGTTGAATTCGACTGTGCCACGTCCGGCTCGGTTGCATTTTTTAATTCTANATTTGTCTTGTGTCAACTTGACACAACAATCCCCAAGAAAATTGATGCAAAAGAGTCGTTTCTTGGGTGGTTATCGACTAAAAATTAACAGAGGGTGATATTTAAAATTACAACATGTCTCTTTATTTTCAAACAACTTGGCGTTAATTATTTGCAGTTAGAGATAAAGGCAATTCTAACGGTTATTTTCATTCCTTTCGCTCTCTTTTTACAATTTCAATCTAATCTATCTATGAATTTTTAATAGTTGAAGTTACAATCGTGTTCAATTAAGATAAAATTAAGCTGGTTTTACACTATAAAATTTTTTAGAAAATCGTCATACACTCCGTCGAAAGTTATCATGCCGTATTGGCTCGATAATCGCCAATTAAATCACGCAAAAGACGCATCTTTTTGTTGGTTACAATATAGATAGAATTAAGTTCGTTTTACACTATGGAAAATTTGAAAAAATCCCAATATACACTGTCGAGATTCCTCCTGCCAACTTGTCTCAACAATATAATTTACTCAATATATACGTTCCTTCATTTGCAGTCGAACAAAATTAGTAGAGAATGATAACAGTGGAAAGTTTAAGAACCATCAATTTATAAGTTTTTTCCTGAGAAATTTGATTTGATCGAAGTTAGGTTCACATTTTTTTAATAGTTGTAGTGTAGAATTTATATTGCCAATAAAATTAAACTGGTATTACGCTATAAAGCTTGACAAATTAACTATACTTGATCAAAATTAATCACTAAAACTTGACTCGACAGGGATTTTCAATAAAATTTACTCTATAGTTAAGTTTCTTGATTATTTATAGACTTAAAATGATTAGAGAGTAATTCTTTTAATTATAACACACCCATTTTATTTCTGTCAACTTGGTGTTCATAATGTGTAGTTATTTATAGTGGAAGATTAGAACGTCTTTGCAGTTTCGTTTCTCTGAGTAGTTTGATTTTAATCTGAGTTAGGTTCACCAATTTTTAATAGTTGAAGGGTATAATTTCGTAGGAAATTCTCGTGATTTTCCAAATTATAACAATCGAGTTGGAAAACGCTTCTGTCGCGATCTTCGATACAGTTTCTAACACCACTGACTCTATTCTCGATAAATTCTATTAAAAATCGAAGGAGAAAAATGGCTTTAGAATTTGCAAAGTTTTTACTTTTTTTTTGGAAAATCTAAACATTTTTCCAAAAAATCACTCTGTAGCGCGCGGTGTAATGGTGTTTTTAATCAAATACAATAGAAATATGTCCAAAAAACAATTATTTGCTCCAAAATTTGCCTAAAACTTGCCAAAAATGGTGTACTAATTGCTAATTCTTTCCAGATAATCGTTGGAATTGCTCTGAAGACTTAACATGGATTTTAACCATCAATTCGCACATAATGAAAGATTTAGATAATGTCACCTGTTTTAATGATCCGTACAATAACAAACCAGTATTACCAATTGCACAAATAATTAACAATATGAATAATGAATGTCCTAAATTATGCACGTGTACATTACCGAAAATCGTACGTAATCCAGAATCGGACAATTTAGAACCAATAATTTACGTAAATTGTTCATCGCGCAATTTAAACGAAATGCCAACACAATTACCAATTGATACAAAAATTCTACATTTAGAAAATAATAATATCCATAATATCAAACCATTGAAATCGAATCAGATCTATGGGAAAATTTACGATATCTATTTAGATAATAATCAGATCGATCGGATCGATGAATTGGAAGGATCGTATTGGTTGAGAAATTTTCGTGTCTTATCGATTTGCGGCAATCGAATATCGGAGGTAAATTTCAGTATAAAATAAGAAAACAAAGCCTACTAGATTTTTCAGCAAATTCGAATTTTGGCCGCGATAGCGCTAGTCACCGATACAAATCTTGTATAGGTTATGTGGTTTGCTATAATTTCCCACGATAGTTGGCAACATTGTAAAGGAAGAAACCCAGTTGGCCATGCGTTTGGTGACGTAAAGCCGTAGCTTAGTTCAACTATTTATTGTTCTATTAAATGTCAAATGTAGTAAAGTATGAAACAAGCTACGACTCGATATAACAAAAGTAGAGATAGCTATTTCTTTTTATGTGCGGGTAATTAGCGCCAATTTGGTCAAAATTTGTACAGTTTTCAAGGTTTCAAATAATGAAAAGTTTAGTAGGCTCTGTTAGAAATATCAAATCATAATTTTCAAAATTAAAGCTACCAACTTACGTTCTGGATAATGCCCTACAACAAAATCCCAATATGCCAGACGCCATCCAGATGTACTTCGGTAATAATCCATGGCGGTGTGATTGTGGCTTTACGCCCGTTTTTCAGGAGATGTTACAGAAATTTGCACCACAAATCGAAGATATCACTGATATTCGATGTTCATATGTTGAAGGTGATAAAAACTCCAAACAACCGGTAAATTATAACCTCAATTCTATTTCTGAAATAAACAAATGAAATAATTTCAGATTATCGAATTGTCAAGAAGTTCAGTTTGTCGACTGTCAACCGATTATTCGATACAAGCCTTAGATCTAGTTAACGGTATTTTAGCTAGTTTGATTGTTTTAATTTTAGCCAAATTAGGTTATGATTATTATTATTTTAAGAGAACAGGACGATTACCGTGGATTGTCACGAAAATGCCTTAATTTCTATTTAAAAACAATAAAAACAACAAAACCATAACAATTTTGTTTAAGTAACCCCAATTATAAGTTTGAGAACCACTGGAATCGGCGCCGATCGGTGTGAACGCGGCTTAAATTATCAAAATTGAGAACTACTGATATAAACGCTGATCGGTGTGAACGCGGCTTAAATTGCGCACAATATCAGCGCAGATTGCGCAATAAAAATGGCCACCGTATGTTGTTAATAAAATTGTAAACATTAAAATTGTTTAAATAATGTCGATGTCTATGGAATTTTCAATAAAATGGCGTCAATATTAGAAGATAAATTACGTGAAGCCGCCTGTATTGGTGATATTGAAGCTGTCTTAGCTTTATTGACACAAAATATCGACATTAATGCTAAACATTCAATAAATGGATGGTATTTAATTAACCTACAAATGTACAAGGATATTCCAACTCAGTTGGCTGTGATTTGATTACGTATAGTCGTAGCTTAGTTCGTACTCGAAAATTTGACTTTTGTTGTTAAGTAACCAAAACCACAGCCATCTATATGTTGAAATACAGTTGTAAATTTGATTTTTTCAATAAATCAAAGAATATGGAATAATTGTTATTTTCTAGGACAGCTTTACATTGGGCAACAAAACGCGGACATGAGGATATTGTTAAAATACTTTTAAATCACGGTGCCAATCCGAAAATTGAGAACAATAAAGGTGAAACACCAAGTAGTTTATGTACAGATCCAACAATTTTGAATCTATTAGGTGAAACGACAATTAATCAACAAATTAACGATGAAATTGGCTTGAAATTTGTACCGAATTATCTGCGAAATCCACCAATTAATGGTCAAGTTGATATTGGACGATTACGGCCGAAACATTCGGATTTCACAACGATGCCCACCACCGCCCTGCCGGCAACCACCCCCAATGACGGTAAATTCCACCCCTAATTGACTCAACGGATTAATCAATCGATTGATTGTAGATCTGGTTTTGAAAGTCCGAATTGCCGGCGGATCCGACCCCGATTTCATTGAAATTGAAATTCCACGATGGAAATTGACGTATTTGAATCTATTGAAAATCTGTTGTGACGAATTGGAAATTAATGAAAGTCAAGTTGAACGTATACGTAAATTACCAAATACACGTTTACGTAAAGATAGCGATGTGAAACGTTTAAATGATCTACAAAGTTTAGAATTAGTATTGAAATCACCGCTTAATAGTAATAATAGTAACGATAAAACGAATAATTGTTATCAAAGTATATCGACGTGTAAAAATCAAACTATTTTGTATTGAAAATTATGATAATTGTATAGATAACGCTCAAATTGATTGATTTGTGGAAATTAAGCACCAATTTTCTCAATAGAGTATCGCTTATTATATACACAACAGAGAATTGTATTTTTTTGGGCTAAATTATGTAAAAATAGCGAATAAACTTGAAAGAAAACCGTGAGAAATTTAAATCCCCCGCCATAATTAATATTAATGGTAGAATATAGATGGCATTGCTGCATCAAGAGTGCAGGATTGCCAATTTTTCTCGGTTACTAGATTATTAATAATTTTTGTTTATAAACCGATTTTTGTAAAATTTCCCATTTTAAACCCCAAAATTGAAATCATTAAACTTCTATACAAAAATCTATAAGTATTTTTCTACAAATTAATGATTTTTTAGGAATTTACAGAATTTCGTCCAAGTTCCAGGAATTTCTTGAATCACAATTGGTAGCACTGATTATAACCTCAAAAATGAGCCACAATTTATTTAAATTCATCAACGAATTCTACTCGAATTCTCGAAATAATCCAACTAATTCTAGTTAATTTACCGGAAATAATGGACGATTTGTGAGTATTTCGATTATTAATTGAAATTTTTGAGGTTATGTTCGAAGTTTCAGGTGTGAAAAGTACATCCACGATCACCAGAATCCGCTGAAAAAAATCGACCTACCCGCCACGAAAGAGTTTCTATCCGTTGGTAAACAAGAGGAGTCGATTAAATGTTTGGAGAATTTGAAAATTGCCTTGCAATACGATCGTGTTGAACGCAGGTATGTTCGTTTTCGAATTGGCGATTTTAATGAGAAATTGTGGCAATAGGTGTGCCCGTTTGAAGGCTGTCTGGTTGCCCGATTTACAAGCAGCGAAAATTGTGAAAACCGTCGGCTCTTTGCGGCATTACGGCTACCAGAATAGAGACGGTCGATTTCTGTACGCCGAAGAAGTTTTATATTTATTAGAAACAGTAACTAATCGTTCGATTTTTATAACGGCATTAAATTTGGTTGTTTTAGAATCGATTGGAGGTTGTTTACAACGAAATTCCGTTGAGTATCCAGGAAAGTTTTGGAATTTTGTTGAAAAACGGCTTAACTTTAGAGAAATACTTCGTTTATAAGAAATTAACAATCCAAGGTTACCGTTTGTTGAAAAAACTCAAATCTGAGGCCGATACGGATGAAAAAACCGAAGAACCGTGCAGCAAGAGGCGTAAAATCGCCGATAATTCCGGTGAATTTAGCGAATTGTTCGCCAAATTACGACAGAAAGCACCGAGAAATTTCCAGGAAAACCACACAGAATCCAACCCGGATTATTACGTATTTCTACCGAACAGTACCAATAATCGACCGGATTTCTCTCTATTTATCGTCGTTGATGATGATCCGATTGGTTCGATTTCCGTTAATTGTACCGGTGAAAATCCCAAGATTTTTGCGTTATTTTCGAAAAATGGGGAATTCACAGGATTCTACAGGTGTGGCAATGTTAATATTCCCTGTTTATAACTCGTACAATTTGTGAATTTATTTGTATTTTAATCTTTGGTATAAATGCAGATTTGTGTAAATATTTCTATCACGTACACCACGATAATTTACCCTAAAGTTGGCAATAGCTTTGAAACTTATGTCGTAGCTTCATTCCCACGACACCATTAATATTTATTGATATCAAAACTGCTAGTTTTCTCAACACTTTGTTGTATTCTCGACTGCATTGAAATTTGGTGCAAATTTTGGCCACAATGGCGCTCATAACGGTTACAAAAATAAAAAAAACTTCTATCTTAGGTCAGTTACTTTGCTTTTCTATTTCAGTCAAATTTCGCAATCTGTTAGTGGATAATCTATTACCAACTGCCCAAACAATTGGTGATTTGTGTTGGTAAACAGCGCCACTGCGGCAAAAATTGGCGTTTCATTGAAAGTTTAATTCTTATCCAATTTCAGGAAATGGTCAGACTACAATAAAAGATCTAGCAGGCTTTGAATAGGCAGTTGAACAAATACAGGTGTCCAATGATATTTCACGTTAGAGTTGGCTGTGCTTTCAATTTATCGAGTCGTAGTTTTGTTCGTACTTCAAAAAATTTGGCATTTGTTAATGTATGGCTTGCTAGATCTATCAACCTTTTATTTGACTAAATTGAAACTTGAAGAAAGTGCGAATTTTGCCCGCATTGGCGCTCATAACGGTCACATAAAAAGAAATAACAACAATATTTCTATCTCTCCTAGGTCTTCTAACTTGTTTTTTCCTATTTTTGTCAAATTTAAGCAATTTGTAAACTCGTAATTCTATTCATATTGATTTAAACTTTGGAGAAAGTACGAATTTTGGCCGCAATGGCGCTTATAACGGTTACAAAAGCTTCTATCTCTGTTAACAGGTCTGTTATCTCGTTTCTATTGTCAAATTTTACGAACTATTGGTGGAAAATCTATTCTTAAGTACCCAAACAATTGATTATTTGTAGAGGCAAACAGCGCCACGCGACAAAAATTGGCATTTCATTAAAACTGTTGGTAAATCTAGCAGACTTTGAATAGGCGGTTGAATGAAGCTGCGATATTACGTAACAAGAAACAGCCAACTATGATATGAAATATACAAGTGTCTAATACTATGTCACGTCAGAGTTGGCTGTACTTTTAATCCATAGAGTCGTAGTTTTGTTCACAAAAGTTGGCATTTGTTAATGTATGGCTTGCTAGATCTATCAACCTTTTATTTTACTAAATTCAAACTTGAAGAAAGTGCGAATTTTGCCCGCATTGGCGCTCATAACGGCCACAAAAAAGGAATCTCTTTCTATTCTTATCAAGTTAATTGGTTAATTACCCAAATAATTTAAGATTTGTGTTGGTAAACAGCG
Organism: Hycleus cichorii; assembly: GCA_013841215.1. Taxonomy (NCBI): domain Eukaryota; kingdom Metazoa; phylum Arthropoda; class Insecta; order Coleoptera; family Meloidae; genus Hycleus; species Hycleus cichorii. Next base: position 98,821 of record JACDRQ010000259.1, on the reverse strand, counting down.
CCACTGCGGCAAAAATTGGCATTTCGCTAAAAAAGAAAATCTAGATCTTGGTGTCTGAACAAAGCTACGACACTGTACTAAAGTCAAGGCCTACTGCGTGGTAAATTACCGTGGTACACCCTGTATAACACTACAATTTTCAATTTTTTTTGTAGAAAAAAGGGACAATCTCACTATATTTTGGCAAAATCATTCGAAAATTTCTGGACAGATCTGTTACTAGATTTAAAAATTTGAGCATCATTTCAACTAGTGATTGGTTAATTACCCTGATTAATTGTAAACAATAAATTAACGAAAAAATCAACAACAACAACAAAAAAAAAACAGGTACAAATAAGTATAAACTTTGGAAAACTACACGACTAGCCCCCTAAATTGTTAAAAAAAGCAATAACGTGAGGATATGGTGTTGTCGTTTTTCTCAACGTGAACATTCCGCTATTAGCTACAGTTTTAAGTACAAATTTAAAGCTCTAAATCAAGACTAATTATCGAGTGGTAGTAGTGATGGGCTTAGTTGTGATTTTTTAGTAGCAGTGATCGCGTTAGTGCTATTTTTGGTGTAATATAGGCAACCAACTGTGCGTAATGCACATGAATATTTGGTTGCCTATATTACACCAAATAGCAGTAATTGTGATTGTTGCTATTGAAAAATCACAATTTAGACTAAATGGTAGTTTAAATTAAGCCCATCCGAAATTGATACCGGTCATTTGATAAAACCGCAAATTAAATGGCCGATAAAAATCCCGTAATCTTTGTATAACAACCGGATCTATGAATGGATGATTTCGTCCTTTCGTTTTACCTAAACAATGCGGTGAACTGTGCCCTTCACTTTTAAACAAACATGGGAAACCTTTCGTTGAATTAAAATAGAAATGTTTTTCGGTTACAACCAATTTTAAACCTAGAAAATCTTGTACACGTTTCAATTCAATAGCCGGATCGACAATTAAACGTTCACCGCTTATAAATAAAAATTGCGATAATGGGAAATATTTCAACCAACGTATTAGGTATCGCGAATAAATACCTAATTTGATTGGTCCCCAGGATGTATCAACAATACTACCAACTGTACCGTTAACAAATACCAATTCTTCGAATTTCCTCATATCGGACTTCTTCGATATAGCTTGAGTATAATCGGAAATGGCTCTAGTTACAGGATCACGAACAACCACCAATAGTTTCGTTGATGGATTCATGTGTTGGACACGACGTGGGGCTTCTTTCGTTATAAAATACGACGGTGTCTTTTCGATTGTTAATTGACCCTCTAGTGTGGGCGGCATACGTTGACGGTACCATTGGAAGCCGCGACCGTAGTTCTTATCGAAAAAATGCACCTCATTGCCGGCGGCCCGTACGTCCGGGTGTAAACGGATGAATTCTAATAGGGCCCGTGTGCCGCCCTTTTTAACGCCGATTATTAGAGCGTTCGGCAGTTGGCGGGATGGTCTTAAGCCTTGTTCGCGTAGGAATTTATATTTCGGCGATATGTCCAATTCGTCGGCTTCGTTATTGTTGTCTAATAAAGGCACAACACGTACGGATGTTGTGTAGTGTAGGGGTGAACTGGGTGGGTCTCCAACAGAACGGCGACGCCACTAAAATCAATAAATTTCCGATCAAAAATCGCGGAAAATTCGCCGAATTTAGGCACAAACCTTAGGTAGAGCCCTGGCTATACTACTGACTAGGCAAGTATTAAAAGTATAACTGATATAGAATGATATGGCGGCCAATAGGATTAAAGCTAAAACGATCTTCTTCGATACCAATAAGTCCATTGTAATCGGCCAGATTCCAGCATAATCGTCAGTCTATAATTGATCACATCTGAAACGAAAATTGGCGGATGCGCCGGGTCCAAATCCAACCCCTATTCGTTCAAATTTGTCGAGAAATACCCCCCGATTGCGGTTGCAATCGATCGACATTGAGGGGGAGATAACCTCAAACTATTGCATAACTCACCTGGATGGCAATTCTATTCGATTTCCTCAATTTGTTCGTTTTGCGAATAATTTTCGAATAATTCGAAGCATTTTGTGGTAAATTCACGAAATTTCCAACAAAATCGAGGAAATTACGTTGTTTTGTTTGCAATTGTTTTTGTTTTCTAACCTTAAAAAATAGAGCATCGTTGCCACAATCACCACAATGGAAACCTTAAAATTTACAATAAAATTTCGAATTTATTAAATTAGTTGCAGTTGTACGTTCAGATTTGATTCGTTTAAAAAGATAAAAGTTTAAATTTATGTATTTATTGTAAAAATTGTGCGAAATTCGGGAAATTATAGCAAATTGGCAACATCGGAGAAAATGATGTAATTGCAAATAGTAGAATTCACGAATTTGTGAAACTCGTGTATTGTTCGATAATATTCTAGTTTTTCCGGAAAATTACCGGAAATATTGTTAGATTACTGCCGGAATTTCAATTAATAATTATTTCATTTCAAATCTGGAAATTGTAGCTTTTATAATTACACACATAAAAATTGATTTTCCTAATTGCTGAATTGTAATAGACAAATGTCATTTTGACCCACATCTATTTGTCGCACTTGTAGTGTAAATTTGGTGGATGCGCCGAGAGATTCTATTTCCAGCTCCAGTTTCTTAAAATTACACACGTTTAATTAGAAAATTGTTCCAGTTTTATTTCTTCTAGTTGATTTCACGTGATTAACAAACATACATGAGGATAGTTAATTTCCTTAAAATAGTGAAAATTCTGTATGACAATGTGGCATTTATTGTGGAAAAGGCGCCAATTTTGAATCTCAACATTGATATTTTGGGTTGAATTCCATCAAATTATTCATTAAAACCCCAATTTTTCTATTCTTATAGCACAGTGCAGTTATTTATTTTAATTGGCTTGAAATTTATTGAAGTTTAAACAATTATTAATAAATTTTATAAAAAATAATTAGGATTGCTAATAATATCCCATAAGTAATCGGAGATGAGACTAATCTATAATCCCTCAATGTTAGTGAGAAGTGCACTGTGGCAACATTGTATTGATTGTCAAAAAAAGCGCCTAGTTTAGAATTCTTCCATTGATATTTTGAGTAAAGATAAACCTAGATGGAGCTAGTGTAATTCCTTTAAAATCGAAAAGGCGGCAATTTTGAATCTTTACTCTCATATTTCGAATTTAATTTCTTCAAATTATTAATTAAATCCCTACATTTTTGTTATTATACCACATTATAAGCCTTTTATTTTAATTAGTTTAAAATTTGTGTGTTTGTATCTCTAATTTTATTAATATTTGCACAATTGTTGATACGAAATTGTAATTTCTAATAATTAGAGGAAAATGTAGATGGAGTTAGGGTAATGCCTTCAAAATTAGAGAGAAGAGGGATGTGACAACATTGTATTGAGGATCGAAAGGCGCCAATTTTGAATTTCAACATGGCATTTTGAATTCAATCAGTTTAAATAATTGATTAAAACCTGTATTTTTCTGTTTTTATAGCACAGTTTTAATATTTTATTTTAATTAACTTGAAATTTATGTGTGCCAATATAATTAACATGTAATTTAACGATTCTTATTTCAATAATAAGGAAAAATGTAAATGATTTCCTTTGTTACGTTCTTCTGCAAATAAGAAAAAAAGTTATACGACTTTCAGTGCTCATTGAGGTTAATGAAGATAATCCTCATTAAAATTACTACCAAATCAAGTATTCTGTTTGGAATGTATCGGCGTATTTCCATTAAAAAAAACTTCAATGAAGAAATGAATAAGCAACGATTGATTAAATCGATTTTGTTATCGGAAAATCGGAGGAAATTGGAAAAAGCCGATGAAGACCTGACGTGACGAAAAGAAGTCTCCCAATTACTATCATTAAAGAATTCATTGCTATTATCATTTTGGTAGTGTTGTTGTTGAGGTGTGTGTCCTATTATTATTCCTCTTCTGCATCATCATCATTATTATTATCATCAGAGTATCCGTCTACGGTTTCACTCGATCGAAGAGCGTTGGATTTGTAAAGAACGAACAGGAGAGAGTTAAAGTGAAATTAAATTTAAACGATCCCTGTGGCCTGAAACTTTAGAAAAAATTAATAATATTGAAAGAAAATCGATGTCTATGAAGGAAACAGTAAATATTTGTTAAATATTTAACTGAAAAAAGCTGAAAAATGTCGCGTTTGGTTGTATTGAAGTTGTTATTAGACGATTGATCATTATCCTACAGTAATTGAAAAATATATCGTCTTTCAGTAATTTTTCAGATTAATTAATAAATACAGTAGATGAAGATGTATTGAATATGGTCTCCTGGAGGCTTGAATTGAAATTTTGCTGAAAATTAGCGTTGTAAATCGGCTAAAATCTCAATTATAAAGCCCGAAAGACGAGTTAAAGTCGCTTTCTTTTTTCTTTAACATAGTCAAATTTCAATTTAAAATTCATAAATAAACAACGAAAACTAATTCGAGTCTATTAAAATAAACCACATTGCAAATTTGGGATGCGTTGAGAACGTATCAAAATTTACAGTTATCGATTATTAAGGTTTTATTGTTATTTTTATCCAGTCTACGATATTATTGCCAATTTTGTAATTTACAAAAGAATTTAAATTGTTCTACAAACCAAATCGAATAAGAAAAACGAATAATTATCGCAAAATCAACAATACAAATGTTTAAAAATAGCAAATTATGCAATATTGACACAAACAGGCCTTTATTTGATCAAATTTAGCAAATACGACTTAGTGATTTCAATAGTAGTACAGAACAGCAACCTGCTAGTAATACAAAACAGTGGCGTCTCGTTTTCATCATCGCGATTTACCTCGAAGTTGGCTATGTCTTGATTATCTAGGTCGTAGATTACTTCGTATTTTATTAAATTCGACGATTCTTAGTACGTTTTTCAAATGATTGAATAAAACTACTATGTAAGAAACATGCAAACTGAGATTAATAACCATGATACACCCTGTATATTAACAAATATTACACCATTAGCCAAAAATAGACACTAATAACCCTTTATTTGTTAGAATTTATCAAATACGATTTAGTAATCTCGATACTTGAGCAGGACAGTAACAGTGGTAATTTGAAAAACAGTAGCGTCTCGTGATTCTATATTTGAAATCAAACTACTGTCGATTAAAATTAAATCGGGACAATCTGTATATTAACAAATACATGGCCATAATTCCCAGTGCATTAAAAAATAATTAAATTAATAATATGTGATAATAGTCGTATTCTATAACTCTTTGATGCGTTACTATAGTAACGTTAGAGATTGACAGTCCGTTTGAATAGACCTATCTCACTTTTTAAATTCTATTAGATATGTACCTATATGTATTATTGAAAAGAGACAAGAACAACAGGTTATTCAAAAGAGATAGTTGATCTCCAACGTTGTCATAGTAACAAATTTACTAAAAGTTAAAGAATACGGTTGAGAATTTATTTAATACGACTTGGTGATTTCGATAGTAATACAGGACAGTAACCTGGTGTTAATGCAAAACAGTGGCGTCTCGTGATTCTATCTTCAAGATCTTCAAATAATTGAAATTAAATCGAGACAGTCTGTATATTAACAAATCCTATAATTCTCAGGCCCTTATGTGACAGATAATAGTACAGAACAGTAACGTGATAACTTTAAAACAGTGGTTCTATTTTTAAACTACTCGAAATAATGGATATTAAATGGAGACGACCTGTCTATCAATAAATATTAATCCATAATTCTCAGTGTATAAAAGAAACAGACAAGAATTAATAATAACAGGCCTTAATTTGACAAGATTTATGGTGATTTCGATAGTAGTACAGCACAGTAACCTGGTGGTAATTTTAACTCCATACCTACCGATTTACACTCGAAATTTTGAACATTAAATCGAGCCAGTCTGTATATTTACAGATAGTAGACCATAATTTTGGGTGTACTAGAAAAACAGAGCAAAATTATTAATAAAAAGCCTTTATTTGACAAAATTTAGCAAAAACGACTTGGTGACCTCAATGCTAATACAAGACAGTAACTTGGTAGTAAATTGTCTTTAACGAGTGGATATTAAATCGAGAAGACTTGTAGATTATCAAAAATTATACCATAATCCTCAATGTATAAAAAAATAGTGCAAAATTAATAATAACAGGACTTTATGTGACAGCATTCATTAGTACGACTTGGTGATTTCGATAGTAGGTCAGCACAGAAACCCCTGGTAATTTTAAATCAGAAACGACTCCTCTTTATTAATGGATAATTAAATCGAGACAACCTGTATATTGATAAATGCTCACCATTTGAGAAAAAGAGAGCAAAATTAGCAATAATCATAATAATAACAATAACAGTTGTAGACTAATTAATAATTAAAAACAATTTAACAAAAGGGGTGGGCCCTAACTCATTATTTACTCTGTTTAATTTAGTCGAATAATTAAATAAAACGCAGAAACATTCAATTATAAGCTCGTTAAATTTAAACAAACAACTATAATTTTAAAATTAATTCCGATTTAAACGAATCAACAATTTGAAAGAATTGCAAATGGAAAAGGGGTAAAATAATAATAAAATGTTAGTTTTGTGGTGAAGATAGCGTTACCGTTTCAATTAATTTCAATTGTTGTTTTTTTGTTGGGCTCACGTTCACGTTAAAATTTTTGGCACGTGTCCTCGTCGTTGATTGTAACAGAAAGTGTGACCGATTCTTGAAATTTTAATCGAATCGGGAAAAAACGATCGAATCTCCGATGATTATTATGTAGAATAAGCAATTTCCTCACGTTCGATTTTGATAAAAATCCCAACAATTTAATAAGAAATAAGAAATCTTGATCTAAGATAATAGAATTGTAACGGTAGACTGTAAATCGGCGCGTATTCTGTAACTTTACGAATATAACCTCTATTTTTCTATTGCGCAGAGTTGCGCAGTAATCTGCGCCGATTGCAAATTTCGCCACAATCTCAGAAGGTTTCTTATAACTGCCAATTCGAGTGGCAACCACAAATAGGTGATAATCACCAATTTGGTACAGTTATAGAATACCATTTGTGGGCAAATTTTAATTAAATTATAATTTGAATTTTTGTAATTTTCGGTTTTAAGAACAATAAGCAATCAAGAATTGAAGCCACAAAATAATAACGGTTGCATTCTTTTTTATTATTATTCAGTACAGCAATCACTTTTAATTTAATAATAAATCAGTAATAAATAAAAATTGTGGTGTTTTTTTTTGTGTTTCAAATTAAAAATTGGTGTTAAGAAAGCCATAAAATCTCTTGTAATTAGTTAAATTCGAATTACAGTTATTAATTATTTGGTATGAATTGAAGTTTTGGTAGTGTTCAAGGTCGAATAAATCCCAACCAATTTCTACCAACTAGCACGAATTTAGAAGAAAAATTGATTCGTTTTTTTCTCGATAGATCGATGAGTTGTTGATTGTGTTCTATTATTTCAAGCTCTAATTATTGGGATTTATTTGTTTTTTTCAGATAATTAAATAGCAGAACTTTCAAGTCCTGAAATCTGTAAATTTACTTGCAACTAATTGTTGATAGAAATTTTATCCATCTTTCATTTTTAATTAGTAAAGCAATTAAACAACAGGTGATTGAAAATTATAACCTCAAATTTGTTCAAGGCCAATAATGTCAATAATCGGCGCCATCTTTGCAAACATAACCGATCTCCGTGCAGCATAACTGTTATTTTTTAATTCAATTTAATTGCAGTTTTGTTACCAACAATGGTGTTGATTTTAAAATAATTAATCTTCAGTTGTTGAGTTAAATAAATAGAAATTGTGTTTTGTGGCAATTTAGCAACCCACAATTGGAATAATTTCACAATATCGAGGCTCGTCGCCCGCTTTAGGGGATATAATAGGGTTTTGCGCGTAGCAATTGCCGCCGATACGCCCTGTAGACTGCATAAATATGATAATAGGTACCTTGCAAATTTGCTAATAACTGGGAATTATTTATAGATAACAGGTAGTCTAAAATATTCAACACTTCGATTAATAAGCTTTATTTATAGTGTCATTTCCCTTTGGAGGAATTAAGCAACCCACACAAGGTTGCCCGTGTTAACGTTGCTCTTCTCCAAAATTTCAGGATTCAAATCATTGACGTGTGTATTTTGTTGTTTTCTAATTGAAATTAATAGCCGGAAATCGTGTTACATTAGTAGATCTACAAAGATACAATTTCTTCCATTTTACCGATAAATTAAATTGATTAATCTCCTAATTAATATTTATGCGCTTTAATTAAACAATTACAACCTTGATGTGCATCGAAGCGGGTGATTTCTTTATTCAGAACGAAACCTTATGGAATTTTTCAGTCGAAAACGACGAAATTGAAGCAATCTAGATCACTCGTAAAAACCGGACCAGTGGAGATTTCAATTGTGGATCTGGATGGAAACCCGTCCGAAATAATTTCGATCATAAAGAACTGGAAGAATTTGGAATTTAATGGAGACTTCATTGGTAGGTCAGGACGGAAACTCGCCTGAAAATCGGGTAATTTGGTTCATTTGTCGGAAAACTTGTAGAATTTAATGGAGACTTCAATGACAGGTCAAAATGTAAACCCGCCTGAAAATCAAGCCGTTTGGTGGTGTTGAACAAAAAATTTATGAAACTGGTTAAAAATAGAATGGACGATAAAAACAATAGCAAAATTAACCGTTAAATCTTTGTTAAAATCATTTAGTCGGGTGTTTACACTTTTTTCTTATGTGCAGATTTTAAAGAATTTGAATTAATTATAAACGGTTGGTGTTTGGGAAAACTAATCAAGATATATCTAACTAGTAGAACAACAAGAAAGTAAACAAGAAAACAAAAATTAAGGAAACTCTATTACTACAATGAGTGATCTCTAACAAATTACGCGGTTCAGGCATTTTTTTGTTTTCTTTGTTCGTGTATATCTCATGTAATTCAACTTTAACAATGTTGTAGATCCTTAACAAGTCAAAAAAATTACTTAATTTCATTTGGTTGTAATGAAGAAGTTATTAGATAGCAGCACATCCGGGAAATGCGCGCTAACTTTAGCGCAATCGCGCAATAAACGCACATACCCAATTGTAACGAACAAATTATTAACGTTAACTTTAATTCGTGCGATAATCGTGCGGTAATTCGTGCGATAATCGTGCGGAATAATGGTGGAAAAGTCACTAAATCGCGGCACATCCGGTTAGTATACGCTAACGTTACAATAATTCACGTAATAAACATGCGGAATTATAATGAAGAAGCGGTTAACTTTAGCGTAATTCGTGCAATTATAAGGTGGCCCATCCGGCTCGTACGCGCTAACTTTAACGTTATTCGCGCAATAATCGTGTACGCCTACTTTAATGGTATTTTACTTTTTACATTCTCCGCTTGTATTGTGGGTTTTTTTGGTTTCTTAATGATGCTCGATAGGTATGTTAATTTCGGCTATTTACAAATAGAGTTCGTCTGTTAATTGGCAAAATAAATAGACATGCAGGTTCTTTGGAAATTTATAAAAGGAAACCGAGATTAACGGGCCTGTCCAATCTTGCCATCCAAATGGAACATCCCGATTGTTGGTATTTTACTTTTTCACTCGTCTAATTCTGTAAAATTACCAACAATGCAACTTTTTTTTTGATGATGTTGTTATAAATTTTACAAATTACAGTTAAAGCGAGACGCCTAATTGTTTCATTGTTTAATTTTTTTTTGTCGTTACCATTATTATTATCGTTGTTTAATTACCGAGTGCATTCAATTTAGTTAGCAGCCGGTGGTTTAAATTAGTAATGGGTGGTTGGTGATGCGCTCAAATTGATCGAATTTCCAACAAATTTCCATCGGTTCAAATAATTGGCGCTTTTCAGCTGAAAAATTCCGTAAATTTCGACAAATTTGAAACGTTCCAACGATGACCCACAAGGTGTTCATCATCATCCATCAAATTTTAGCTGTTAACACGAATCTTATAGATTAATTCCGAAACCGTGTGGGAATCCGTTCTATTCCGAAACGATGACATGTAATCGTGAAAATTGCCCTTATTGTTGTTTATCAGGCTATGTGTGTGATTTTTTCGGTTAAATCGATTAAAGATCGCCCAACTAATAGCTGTTTTGTTCTTAATACCACAAAAGAATTCCACATAATTCATAATATTATAATAATTCAAATTGATTTTCAACGATTACGAAATCTTATCGGACCTTTAGAAAATCGTTTATAACGGAATTTAATCCGTCAAATGAACCGTCATTAAATTAATTATAGATTTCCATTGTTATTCCGAACGATTTCCAAGGGAAATTTCACCAAATCCCGCTGAATTAACGGAAAATTCACGGTGACTTCGATGCGATAGCAGACGCGAAACCTGCGAAATTTTCAAAATTTCAGCAACCGAAAATTGGCAAAATTAAACCAACATTTCTCCTACCACTGGCCCTGATCTGTATATATAGAGGTAATTCACTAGTTTAACAGTGCTTATAGTGAGATGTTACGTTGATGCAAGACTGTCATTACCTGAAAAACTGAAAAAAAATTAACATTAACAGTGAATGTGGTCATTCAGGATTAGTATTTTGTTCGTTACAGTCGCTATTTGACGCCCATATTGTTCGTATTTGATCAAATTCTAGTGCAAGGTCGATCAAGGCCGATATTTGGAACTAATCGAAAAGGTATTCACGTTTATTTCCTAATTATTTCTATCAATTTTCGTTAATTTATTGCAATTTAGAGAAATTTCAGGATTATTTCAGAATTTTTTTCCACCACAAAATTCTCGACAACGGTAATTACCGGAAAGTCTCGTCGTTCCACATAATTTAATCGTTTTTTTCCAGTCTAATTAAAATTAAAATTGTCGACAGTCTACTGTTTTACTGTGTGAACGTGCTCAACGTTATTAATCGATTAATTAAATGGAATATTTCGAATATCGCGCCACATTACAACCAATCACAACCAGATATCGATGATGTTGCAGTCATAGTTATCGATGATTGGTTGTCGCTGTCCTAATTAACGTTAGCGTGATCGTTCCGGATGATCTGCATTGTGACTTACAAGTTCGTTCACAGTGTACTTGATCGAGGATAATTAACGGTGATTGGGCGATTGTTCCAGTAGACGTTAGCGTAATCTTTCCGGATGATCTACCAATCACAATCCGATTCAACCCCGATATCTACGACATAGTGTCACGTGATTATGTACAGTTAACGGTGATTGGTTGTAAATATTGTAATTAACGTCAGCGTGATCGTTACGGATGATCCGCATTGACAGTCGTATAGTTACAACCAATCATTGCCGGATTTAATCGTGATATCAATGACGTAGTGTCTCGTGATCCTTTACAGTTAACGTTGATTGGTTGTGAATGTCCGAATTAACGTCAACGCGATAGTTTCGGATGATCCACTTGTGCCTTACAAATTCGTTCGTTTTATTGTTTTGAATTGCATTTGGCGCCACATTGCAACCAATTCTAGCCGGATATCGATGTCATGTGATCGAGTAGAGTATTGGTGATTGGTTGTCGCTATTCTAGTTGACGTTAGCGCGATTGTCGCGGACAATCTGGCTTGTAATCTACAAGTTCGTTCACTTTATTGTCTTGAAACCGTATTGTACGAATTAACGGGATGAAAATTTATTGTTTAGATGTGAAATAATTTAAATAAAACGTGTAATTTATGTAATTTTTGTTTACAGATGGATTTCCTGTTGTATTTCCTGTTAACTGGATTCTTTCTACACGGATTAGAATCAGCACCGACAACAACAACGCAACGTAAACCGAAACAACTCTATTACGATTATCTCCAAACAGATGATGATTTTAATAATGACGATTTAAATTTAGATAACGATTATGTTGATGATAACGATATTAGTCGTACAATTCAGGGTCGACGTCGTATAAAACCGACAAATCAATTTACATCCCCTATTTATTACATCCGATTGCCGCCACAACCCTATATGTTTGTACCCGGATTGGGGTACGTTTCGCAACCACCCCCACAATCATCACTAGGCGGTCTGTTGAATGTTCCGGTCAATTTTATCGCCAACGGCAAACCATCAACGATTTATCAATGGAGCGGTGTTGGGGGTGGTTTCCAAACAGAGCCGCCGCCGCCGCCGCCACCGCCACCCAAACCCCAACGTCCGGACAGTCCGATCCATCGGCTACCGGGACAGTTTATGTTCAATGGCAAACCGGAGGATATTTTCGTATTGCGCGACTCTTACAATTCTCTGTATAGTGACGCTTTAACTAATTTCTATCCGTAAAGATTTGGTATAGACGGATTATCTAGTCGCTTTGTACTGCTTTTCCACAACAAGAAAAACGCATTAGAATCCAAATTGTGGCCTTGAAAGGTCAAATCTATTCAACGATTTCCTTCGTATCGCGCCTCGCATCTTTGGTCGTCTATTTTTTCTTCTTCATTTTTAATTTTATTTTCTCTTAAATGTTGTTGTGTTGTTGTTGTTTTTTAATTCCTTATGAAATTGATCGATTATAGGCTGTTACCAAGCAATTTTTCGTATATTCAAAAATTTAATATGGTAATTCGATACGGTCTTGTATTATCTCCAGTGTGTTTGTGTGTGTGTGTGTGTGTTAAAAGAAGAGGCATTAATAATTTTCGGCTACTACAACAGCGATCGTTCCAATAGCGCAGCAGCTGCGGGTTGTTATCGTAGTTGTTGTTGGAAATAAAACAAAAACAAAATAGAAAAATGCAATGTAACCATTATTTTTTTAAGTTAAGTAAATTATACGGTCTTCCTTCTAGTAATAGTTGAGAATTTTCGAAATAATTTCGATAGTAGACGATGAAATTTATGGATGTATTTCGTGATAAATTATTTATAATTTCGTAGTTTTTTTTTTTTAAGTCGTCAACTAGTAAACACTATAATTAAGTCTATTAACCATTATTTATTGTATTTATTTAAATTAGTAATTTGTAATCATTAATTTTGAATAAAATATTTCCAATAAAACTAGTTTATTTTCAAATTGAAATTCGCGCAATTTTATTCCAAACTAGAAAGTGTCGCCAATCGATAATGGTGTAATTTGGAAATAACTAACCAGAGGCGCCGGTGTCTTGATAGTACAAATAATTCGAAACTATTGTGAAATATCCAAATATTTGGAATAATCTTTAAATTTTGAGATTACTTCATTATAATTGAAATTTATGGATGTTTTGTGATTAATTATCTAAAATCTTATCTTAATCAACTAGTATACCATAATTATAAGTTTATTAACAATTTTTATTCGAATGTCTGTATTTATTTAAGTTGGTAATAATGTTTGTAAGCCATCTGTCATATAAATAGATGGCGTTTTCTTCAGTTTCTCCTATAGCGCCTATTGCGTTGAAAGTTAGGCAACACATTAAATTT
>JACDRQ010000259.1:0-85304 GCA_013841215.1 Hycleus cichorii | reverse complement strand
ATACCGGGAAAATTGAACCGGAAGCAAGTTTTTTATATTTTCGTTCATAACTCTGCCAATATTGCTTATTTTTCAATGAATTTCACACTCCATGTATAAAATTAAAAGCGCTTTCCAACTGTGATATTTTCCGATCGCATTGTTAGTTTTTTTGGAAATTTATGAAAAACGAATTGCCGTTGTTGTTCATCTAGTACCGGATAGAGGGCCTCATCCGTGGTGTGAATATTATATGGTGGAACAGCGAGCATGATTGTCCATCTCTCGCACAATTTGCCGTCAGGTTGGTCATGTCAATATAACCTATAGAAGACTGCTTGTATGTTTTTTTTTTAAGGAAAAACGATATAAGCGAGAAATTCTTGCTTATATCGTTTCTCGCTGAGAAGCGATAGAGCGCGGAGCGCTAAAAGCGACAGGCGATAGAAGCGATTGAAGCGACANAAACGATGGAAGCGATAAAATAGACAAGCGATAAAAACGATAGCCGATAGAAGTGACAAGCTATGGAAGCGACAAGCGATGTAAACGATAAAAGCGATGGGGGCGATAGAAGCGACAAGCGATGAAAGCGATAGAAGCGACAAACAATGGAAGCGATAGAAGCGATAAGCGACGGAAGCGATAGAAGCGATAAGCGATGGGAGCTATATAAGCGATATAAGCGACAAGCAATGTGAGCGATAAAAGCGACAAGCAATGTGAGCGATAAAAGCGACAAGCGATAGAAGCGATGGGAGCGATAGAAGCGACAAGCGATAAGAGCGATGGGAGCGATAGAAGCGACAAGCGATAAAAGCGATAAAAGCGATAAGAGCGATAGAAGCGACAAAAGATCGAAGCGACAAGCGATGTAAGCGATACAAGCGGCAAGCGAAAGAGGCGGCAAGCGATAGAAAATACAAGCGATGTGAGCGAGAAGCGAGATGCGAGAAGTGTGTTCATTTGCACGGCGCTTCCATTATTTTCGTTCGGCATTCCACGTTGCTTCACATACGCTAAAAATTTGGTTACTCTTTTCAAAACAACGATAGAAGCGACAAGCGAGCAAAGCAACAATCTACTACTACATTGAATTGACCAAATGTGGTAGTAGAGTGTGCATCCCCTATTCTTGTATAAGATGTACTAGATGAAGTAAGCCACTCATAACAACAACGGCAATTCGCTTTTCATAAATTTCCCGAAAAACTAACAAAGCGATCGGAAAATATCATAATTGGAAAGCGCTTTTAATTTTATACATACTGTGTGAAATTAATTGAAAAATAAGCAATATTGGCAGAGTTATGAACAAAAATATAAACAAACATGTTTCCGGTTTTTCTTTTGTAACTCTAGAGTACATTCGAATTTCCAAAATTTTGATAATTCGCGGCATTTTACTTGAAATTCTCTTTCAAATGCCGTTTAGATCATTAAAATCCATTGGAAGATGCACGAAAATTCTGGGTTTGAAAATGGTCTCAAGAATTAGAACGTACTTGCCAGTACAAGTAATTTTGGTTGCCTGCAAACTTTTGAGTAAAGCGCTGTCTATAGTATAATAGATCTATGAACAAGTGACGCCATTGTCTTTGACGTATTTTCTCTAGAAACTTCTACCAACCTATGACTTGAAAAGACCCAATACAAATATATAATTTTCTAGGAATATACATCGAAGTTCTATAAATATAATACTAAAGTTATTGTATTAGGATACGATTAGCGAATTTTATCACGATTTAGTGATTATAATAATATTTAAATTGTAATAATAAATCGTCATTTTCGCTAGAGCTACAGTTAGCCCACAATCTAATTTTTATCAAAATGTCAAAATTATAACCTAGAAAATTCGTTGTTTATGACATTGTTTTCAAATAATTCAAATAAAAATGTTTCGTTTATTGTTATCACCGAGAAATTATCCGAAATTGATCCAGAAATCGCCACTGAGCCGTTGGTCAGCTTTAGAGAAAACCTTCAATTCACGTCCAACTTCTAACCTAAATATCATCACACAAGATGTTGTAAGTTGATCGATTTTAATTGATTGAACAATAAAACAACACGAATTTCAGGGTTTATTCAACGTAGCTCAGTTAACATCCAAAGAAGGCTTCTACAATTTGACCCACCAATGCGTGCAGAACAGCAATCAATTGATCAACGAAGCATTAGATCCGGATCGTAAACGTAAAATGGTCGAGATCTTCGACGATCTATCCGATACTCTGTGCCAAGTCGCCGATTTGGCCGAATTTATCCGTTTTGCGCACCCTTCGAGCGATTATAGCAGTGCCGCCGAATATGCCTCGATTTCCATCAGCGGACTGGTCGAAAAGTACCAATTTCTTTGCGTTTAAACAATAATCCAATTGAAATTTCTAGATTGAACACCAATGTTGCTCTGTATCGGGCATTAAAGCAGGCCGTTGACGGTAGAGATGTTGTTGCGACGAATGAAATCGATAGTTTGGTCGGAAATTTATTTCTATTCGATTTCGAACAGTGCGGAATCCATTTGTGCGATGAGAAACGCAATCGGGTTGTTGAATTGAATAATAAGATTCTAACATTGGGGCAGCAGTTCGTGCATGCGTTGGCCACGCCGAAGATGGTGAAGAAGAATGTGTTGCCGGTTGAAATTCGTGAAATGTAAGCATTGAAATCGTTTAAAAATCTGTCAGCCGAAAAATGCCAACTTTGTGAGTGTATTTTCGATTTGTTTTTAAACGGATTTAAATTATTTAAACGGGATTAGAAACAGCATTTTAAGGCCTACGAAATAACTGATTCGTTTAGGAAAATTTTAATTAATTTCCGAGTTATAGAGGACAATTTAAGAGCATGTTTTTCCTGTTACAATTTCTTCTAATCTCCAATATTTCCCCTCATAACTTGGACAATTTTGTTTATTTTGCAATGAAATTGTGGATTTTGGCAGAAAATTGAATGCACTTTTCAAATCTGCAAGAAATTTTCCTATTCCTCTGTTAGTTTTCCAAAAAATTGCTAGAAAAGTTGAAAAAATTTAAAAACTTCAGCATCTTTGAGTCACTACGATTTGATTTGTTTAGCTGGCTTTCAGAAATCGCAATATTTTTTGAAACGAGACGTATTTGACCAACTTATCGATGAGCTACGGGGTCCAAATTTTGCTAAAATTATCTTTAAAGACCCTCTTATAAACCCCGAAAATATTTTTCAAATTGCTCATCAAATAATCGTTAAAAACTAGGAAAATTTGAGTAAAAAAATAACATCCGAATATTGGAAAATTCTCGCGTAATTTTCCTAATTTTCCAAAAATGGCCTTTTCGAGATCGTCATGCTCTTCTTTGGTGCATAATCTTTTAAATTAGGTAGGTACAATTGTATATCTTTCTAATTGTAGAAATTAGAGCGAATATAAATGGTCAACTTTTCTATCGATTTTCCGGAAAACTAACGGGTCTATTGGAAAATTTCTTGCAAATTTGAAAAATACGTTCAATTTTCTATTAAAATGTACAATTTCGTTGCGAAATCACCAAAATCATTCAAGTTATGAGGGAATATATTGAAAATTATGAGAATTTACAACAATAAAGACGCTTGCACGTTTTGCTTCTTAACTGGAAAATCAATTAAAATTTTCCAAAACGAAAAACGTCATGTCCTGTAGATTGAAATTCCCTCCCAAATTCCGTGTAAATCATTTAAATCAATTGATAAACAAATTAGAAATGGATTTATAAAGATTGGTATTTTTCACACTCTAAATTCACAAAACATTTTGTGGTTCATAAGGAATCGGATTAGAACTCGTTAAAACAGTTGAAATTTTAACAAAGAATTTCTCTGTTTTTCCTGCTCTTATAGAGCTTGAAATGCTCTTTCCAACAAGGCCCAATACTTGAATTTTGAGTGGAAAATAAACGAGAAATCCTCTGTCAAAGTCGCCACTTTTGACAACGAATTCTAATCCCGCCCCTTAATTGTCAAATTCTTCTATTCTAGTTTCTCATCGAATGGTGATAACGTTGTAATCTCCGGTCTGTATGCAGATTCAGCAAATCCCCTAGTCCGCGAAATCGCCTATAAAGTCTTCCTAAGCCCTAATCCTTTCCAAGAATCACTATTAAGTGATCTATTAACGTATCGTGATCAATTAGGTAAAGTTTGCGGTTTTGCAACCTATTCAGAACGAGCTTTACGCGGTAGCATCTTAAATACACCCGAAAATGTTATGGAATTATTAAATCAACTATCCGATTTAATCCACGACAAAGCCGATAATGATTTCAAAGATATGGCCAATTTGAAAATTATAGAAACACCAAATTGCCACGAATTATCCGTATGGGACGTTCCATATTTCACTCAGAAAGCGAAAAAGGACCGTTTCGATGTTAGTTCGAAAGAATATTCGCCATATTTCTCTTTGGGCGCCTGCATGGAAGGCTTAAATATAATCTTCCAGAGTCTCTACGGTATATCGTTGATTAATTCGGAAATTGCACCCGGTGAAATCTGGTCGAAAGACGTCTACAAATTGGAGGTTATCCACGAAACTGACGGACTTTTAGGTTATATTTATTGCGATTTTTACGAACGCAACTTCAAACCGGATCAAGACTGCCATTTTACAATACGCGGCGGTAAAGTACTACCAAACGGCGACTACCAACTACCCATTGTTGTATTAATGTTGAATTTCTCGCTACCCCGTTGGTCAACCCCTACACTATTAACCCCAAATATGGTCGATAATTTGTTCCACGAAATGGGCCATGCTATGCATTCGATGCTAGCGCGGACTTACTATCAACACGTGTCGGGTACTCGTTGTTGTACCGATTTGGCGGAAGTACCGTCGATTTTGATGGAATATTTCGCGTCCGATCCGCGCGTTATTCAACTCTACGCCAAACACTTCCAAACTAACGAACCAATATCGGAGGATATGCTCAACCGGCTATGCTCATCTAAACGGTTATTTACATCAAGCGAAACCCAATTACAACTCTTTTACGCTACTCTAGACCAAATTTACCACGGTAAACACCCGTTGAACGGCACAACAACTCAAGTTTTAGCCCAAATCCAGAATAAATACTACGGTTTGCCGTATATCGAGAATACAGCGTGGCAATTGCGATTCAGCCATCTTGTCGGTTATGGGGCCAAATACTATTCGTATTTGGTATCGAGGGCTTTGGCGCATTTGATTTGGAAGACTTATTTCGAAACGGACCCGTTGAGTCGTGTACAGGGCGAGAAGTACCGTTATGAATGTTTGGGTTTCGGTGGTGGTAAACAGCCGGAGAAGTTGATCGGGGATTTTTTGAAAGTGACACCGACGCCTGGATTGCTAGCGAAATCGATCAATGATGAACTCGAACAGCACCAATATCACTTGAGGAACTCAAAATGATTAATTCTGTGAATATTTATGTAAATATTGTAAATAGGCGTTTTTTATTTGTAATAAATTTGTTTGAAATGTGTGAAGTGGAAATTAACAAGAGTGAGGTTATTAATTTGAATTTCGCGCCGGTTCCGTGTATAGTGTGCTGTCTAAATTTAGGCGAATTTCAAAAATTTTCTATATTGTCGATAATAGCACAATAATACACAAAATAATGCCAGTAATTTATATTAAAAACGTAATAATTGTCTAATTATTCTAATATTTTCGTAAAAATAGCAACAGGCGTCAAGTTGGTGGTTTGAAATCCGCGCTGATTTTGTGTATTGTGTGTTGCCTACGCATACACAAATTTTATAGAATTTCCTATTTATGTATAAAATTATAAAACAATACATAAAATCATCGATAATAAAAGTAGAATATCAAGCAAAATTGTGATAATTATGTGAATATTGAATATGCACCATTTCTATTTGGAATAAATAAATCACAAGTGCGAAAAGTAAATGGCAGTAAAGTTATCGATTTGAAATTCGCGCAAATTTTGAGTATAATGTAATAATGTAATAATAGAATAAATCGTAGAATGAGAGTAATACTGGTTAATTGTAGGATTTAATGCGATTGCGTATCTATGAATGTCCAAAACACTGGTAGACGGTTTGAATTTCGCGCCATTCTTGTGTATAGAGTGTTGTCTAACCTTGAGTTAATTTTAGATATTAAAGATTAATAATAGAACAAAAGCAGTAATAGAAAATAGATGTTGAATTTAATGCGTAATTCGTGCAAATATTTGAATACGCATTTTAAATCCTAGAATTCACATTATTTTGGTAAATTATGAAGTTCTATAGAAAATGTGTGAAGTGGCGGCTTGAATATCGCGCCAATTCAGCGTATAATGTGTTGTCTAAATTTGAACAATTTTCAAAAAATTCTTCAATTTGTTGATAATAATAGAATAATACGCAGAATTGCGCTTATAATAAAAATGCGATTTAACGCGAAATTGTGTACGTTTGAGTTTATTTCCGTAAATTTAAAAATAACCGGAATCTTTTGTTTGATATTTTGTTTTTTTCGTTTGTTTGTTTTCCACCAATCCTTGATATGAAAATATAATGCGCACGCATTCTTCAATATTCTTTGGTAAACAACAAAGATAAATCGATCCGATTTAATCCGTGTTAGAGTGAAATCGGCGATATCAATCGTGTTTATTGAGCTGTTTTTGTTTAGACTGTGATGATTTGTTATTTGTTAACGAAATGTCAATGTAAATTCTAATGTCATTACCTCGTACTCAGCTGTTACAGTTGGGAGGGTGATTGACTTTTCTGCGTTTTCTTCAAGTTGAAAATTCACATTGTCATCATTATCATTAAAATCGTGGAACGTGTGATTTTTATTGTCGTTTTAGAATAAAATACAGGATTTTTTTTGTGTTGAATTTTAACTTTTTGTCCTAAAATTTTTAAAGAAAATGAGCGAATTAACACAAGAGGAGGTGAGTTTCCTTCAAATTCAATCGAAATCAAACAAATTCGATTTATTTCAAATTAAATAAAAGCCATTGTTCTCCAATTTCGATGGTTTATTGTTCTAATCAAATAGGCCATGAACGATGTTCATTTTTTCTCTATCGTCTTTTGTTATAACCTATTTTGAGTTAACATAACCTATAATTGATCGAATTGATTGTAATGTTGATTTTTAGATGCGTCGTCGACGTTTGGCCCGTTTAGCTGCAATGGACAATAGTGTATCACCATCGAATTCGATATCGCCACCGATAACGCCAATATCACAATCGCCGATCAATACGAATCGCAATCAGAGTCCACCATCGTTCGGTGATGATAAGACTTATCAACAACAAGAACTGAATAAGGCCAACAATAACGAGGAGAATTGCGAACAACAACAGGGCGATTTTGGTATATTCCAATTGCCTAGTAAGCCGATTGATATCAACGTGCCGTCGAGTTCGAAAAGTGGCCATTTGCGACGGCCACCGCCGCCACAACGCAGCGATTCCGAAACGAGTTCCACCCAGATGGAGGTCGATGAGGTTAGTGGTTGTAATGATAAACTTGGTGGTGGTAATACGGATATCGATTCAGGATTCGAGAATATGGAGGTTATTATATCTACTGTTATCAATTCGATTCGAAAAAATCGACCAGTAATCTAGATTTTGTTCGAATTAGTGCAGAAAGGTCGCATTTTTCCATTCTGTAATTGATATTAACGTAATTTCGATTTGCTAATTCGTTTCGTAAATGTTTACAGAATGTCGAAACTTGGAGATTAACACACGATTTAAATAAATTTCCAATCGTATATCGAAATGAGAACGTAGGACGTAGTTTTATACATTTTTTAATCGTTTAAAATTGACATTTATTAATGGTTTACGTATATTTTAGTAAATAATTCATTAAGTTACATTTATTTGAATTGAGTGTTACAATTAGAAGGTTCAGGGACGATTTCAAATGGTAATATTTTAAAGATAATAACAATGATAATACTCGATTATCAATTTTTACAATTTTGGGCGTATTTTAAGAGATTTTCTAGTAAAATTTGAAATCGAATAATTTTAGAGAGGCATATTTCATGATAATTTCTCAAATTTATCGAAATTCGCTATCAAATCTTGAAGCGAACTCGTTTTGGATATTTTCAGTTGTTTTCAGGAAGATTTTCTTGCAACAATTTGTTAGTTTTTGGCAAATTTCGGTTGATTTTAGAGCTGAATCAAGATTTGTAAGAATTTTCTTAATCATTTATCAATATTGTTGAATTGTCGTAATGAATTCAGAAAAAAAAACAATTGGGGTAATTTCAGTCGTCTTTCAGGAAGAGTTTCTCTTACTTCAGCTCGTCAGTTTTTACCAAATTTTGATGGATCTTAGATTTCAATCAGAATTTTTCTTTATCAATTATCAATTTTATTGAATTTTGTTGATGAATTTTGAAAAAAGCGGTTTAGATAATTTCAGTTATATTTCAGGACGATTTAAATTATAATATTTTAAANTTAATCATTTATAAATATTGTTGAATTGTAATGAATTCTGAAAAAAAAAACAATTGAGGTAATTTCAGTCGTCTTTCAGGAAGGTTTTTGGACAAAGTTTGATTGATCTTAGAGCTCAATTAAGATTTGAGGACATTTTCTTCATCAATTTTATTGAATTTTGGTGAATAATTCTGAAAAAAGCAATTTTTGACATTTTCAGTCGTTTTTCAGGAGGAATTTCTTACTTCAGCTCGTTAGTTTTTGCCAAATTTGATTGATCTTAGATCTCAATCAAGAAGATATTTTTTTCAAATCAACTATCAATTTTATTGAATTGTGTTAATGAATTTTGAAAAAAGCAATTTAGGTAATTTCAGTCATCCTTCAGGACGATTTAAATTATAATATTTTAAAGATAACGATGATAACGTTTATTTCGTGATAATTTATCAAATTCATCGAATTTTACTATCAAATCTTGAAACGGACTCGTTTTAGATATTTTCGGTCGTTTTTTAATCAAGCGTCATTTTTATTGATAATTTCAGTTGGCTTTCAGGAAGATTTTCTTATTCCAGCTTGTCAGTTTCTGCCAAATTTTGATTGATTTTAGAACTCAACCAAGATTGATTGATTATCAGTTTTATTGAATTTTATTAATAATTCCTGAAAAAAGTCAATTTAGATATTTTCAGTCGTTTTCAGGGTGATTTTCTTACCCCAATTCGTTAGTTTTTGCCAATTTTCAGTTGATTTTAGAACTGAATCAAAACTTCAGGAACGAGCAGCTTTATCGAATTCTGCTGTTGCTTTACTTTCAGTCGCTTTTCAGGCGAATTTTATTGCTCCAATCTATCAAATTTTCCTAAATTTTGTTTGATATTAGGGTTGAATGAAAACCTAATATCATTTTCTTCAAAATTTTACTATTAGGTCGTGAAAAAAGGACACTTTCAGTCGTTTTTTTACTTCGTTAGTTCGCTCGTTTTTACCAACTTTTGGTTGATTTTAAAGCTCAATCAAGATTTGAAGGATTTTTTTACCAATTTTAATGATAATTGATAATTTCAGTCGTCTTTCAGGAGGATTGTCTTATTCCAATTCGTCAGTTTTTGCCAAATTTTGATTGATTTTAGAGCTCAACCAAGATTGATTAATTATCAATTTTATCGAATTTTATTTATAAATCCTGAAAAAAGTCAGTCTAGATATTTTCAGTTGTCTTTCAGGGAGATTTTCCAACATCAGATTGTCAGTTTTTGCAAATTTTCAGTTAATTTCAGAACTGAATTAAGACTTCAGAAACGACCGACTTTATCGAATTATGCTATTCCTTTACTTTCAGCCGTTTTTCAGGCGGATTTTATTGCTCCAGCTTGTCAGTTTTCCCTAAATTTTAGTTAACATTACAGTTGAATGAAAACTTAATGACATTTTCGTGAAAATTTTGCTATTAAATCGTGAAAAAAAAACTTTCAGTCGTTTTTCAGGAAGATTTCCTTATACCAGTTCGTTCGTTTTTGCCAACTTTTGGTTGATTTTAAAGCTCGAGCAAGATTTGAAGGAATTTTTGAAATTTCAGTCGTTTTTGATTGATTTTAGAGCTCAACCAAGATTGATTATTCATCAATTTTATCGAATTTCATTAATAAATCCTGAAAGAAGTCAGTTTAGTTATTTTCAGTTGTCTTTCAGGGAGATTTTCCTACATCAGATTATCAGTTTTTGCCAATTTATGACTGATTTTAGAGATAAATGAAGCCTTGACAACTGATTTTTCACAATTTTCTGTCATGAAATCTTGGCGAGATACCGATTTAAATATTTTCATTGATTTTTCAGGCTGATTTTCTTACACCAATCCGTTAGTTTTTGCCAGTTTTTAGTTGATTTTAGAATTGAATCAAAACTTCAGGAACGATCAATTTTATTAAATTTTGCTATTGCTGTGCTTTCAGTCGCTTTTCAGACTCAAGCTTGTCAGTTTTTCTTAAATTTTGGTTATTATTACAGTCGACTTAAAACTTAATGATATTTTCTTGGAAATTTTGCTATTAAATCGTGAAAAAAATACTTTCATTCGTTTTTCAGGAAGATTTTTTTATACCAGTTCGTTCGTTTTTGCCAACTTTTGGTTGATTTTAAAGCTCAATCAAGATTTGAAGGAATTTTCTTAAACTGTTATCAACTGTAATGATAGCTGATAATTTCAGTGGTTTTCAGGAAGATTTTCTTACTCCATTTCGTCAGTTTTTGCCAAATTTTGATTGATTTTAGAGAGCTTAATCAAGATTTGAGGACATTCTCTTTAACCGTTATCAATTTTATTAAATTTTGATAATGAATCAATGAGAAAAAAATCAGTTTAGATATTTTCAGTCGTCTTTCAGGCCGATTTTCGTATACCAGATTATCAGTTTTGCCAATTCATGATTGATTTTAAAGTTAAATGAAGCGTTGACAACGTTTTCTTTACAAATTTTTGCCATCAAATCTTGACGAGGTCTCGATTTAGATATTTTTATTCGTTTTTCAGACTAATTTTATTACTCCAATTTGTCAGATTTTTCTAAATGTTGGTTGATACTACAGTCAAATTAAAACTTAATGACTATTTCTTCAAAATTCTGCTATTTTCAGTCGGTTTTCAGATTTTTTTTAACTCAATTCGTTAATTTTTGTCAGCTTTTGATTGATTTTAAAATTAAATCAAAAGGTACTTTCAGTCATTTTTCAGGAAAATAGAAAGTTTTTATCAGCTTTTGGTAAATCTTCTGGTTGAATTTTTTTATTAAATCACCTTTTTTAGGTAAATTTTCTATTTAAATCAATTGTAATCGACTTTGTTGCTTTTTAAGAAGAATTTATTTCTTTAATTTGTTAGTATTGACTAATTTTTGGTTGATTTTACTGGTGAATTTTAATATTAAATTATTAACTTTAAGTCAATTTTTCGCTTATTGTTAGATCATCCAAATAAATTTTAAATTTTTGAGTTATTTGTGTGTTAAATCATCAGTTTTTAACAAATTGTGTTATCAAGACGTAGGGAGGAAATGCTTTCAGTAATTTTCACGGTTTTTGTGGAGGATTTCGGTTTTAAATCGTCAATTTTTAACCGAATACAACACAATTTCTATATTGAAATTTAGCCAAATTCTTAGACTTTTGATATTTTGCAATAGAACTGAACGGTTTTGGATTAGAATTCTTCGAACAATATTGATTTGAAGATTCTGAAAAAAAATTAATCGTCTCAATTTTTTATCGGTTTTTTTATTTCAACTGGTCAATTTTTGTTAATTTGGTTGATTTAGAGTTGAATTTTCGTATTAAACCATCGATTTTAGTCTTGAGTCATCAATTATCGTCAACTTCTCACAAAAATTTTGAGTTTGTTAAGTTATTTTAGTCTTAAATTATGAGTTTTTGTTATCGACTCGTATTGGCGAGATAATTTCGATTATTTTCATCGTTCTTGGGGAGGATTTCGGTTTGAATTCGCCAATTTTAACCGAAAACTAGACAATTTTCGAATCGAAATTGTAATGCTTGTTTCTTAGTTATCTTCAAATTAAATCGGCTAATTTTAGGGTTGAATTCTTCAATTTTCAAATTAATCTTTAAGATTATAATGAAGTTTACTAAAATTGAGCAAAAATTTACAATGTCGAGCATTTCCTAAAAATTTTGATATCGAAATTCTAATGCCCGTTTCATAGATATTTTCAAATTAAATCGGCCAATTTTAGAGTTGAATTCTTCAATTTTCAGATTAATCGGAAGATTATAATGAAGTTTACTAAAATTGAGCCAAAAATTTGCAATTTTCAGCATTTCCCAACAATTTTGATATCGAAATTCAGTCGAAATTCTAACGCTTGTTTTTTGGATATCTTCAAATTAAATCGGCCAATTTTAGAGTTGAATTCTTCAATTTTCAGATTAATCTGAAGATTATAATGAAGTTTACTAAAATTGAGCAAAAATTTGTAATTTTGAGCATTTCCTCAAACAATTTTGATATCGAAATTCAGGTTTTTGGATATCTTCAAATTAAATCGGACAGTTTTAGAGTTGAATTCTTCAATCTTCAGACACTCCATTTTACCAAAATTTGTAGTTTGGAGTATTTCTTCAATTTCTAAACAATCAAATAGGGAATTTTCAATACTGGTTGATTTTCTTGTCGAATTATCCCCAATTATCGTATAGATTATCGAGACATTCGCATTTCAGGTGGATGAAATGGAACAAAGAAAAGATACACCAAGACAACGAACATCATCATCATCAACTGAACTATCTAATAATCAATTACATTCAATAATTCAACGTATATTGCATTCCACCTTTGATGAAACATTAAATTCGATGTACATTTATTTACCAAAAACAAAAATCAATTACAATAACGACGATACAAATTATACAAATTTAATATCGTGCATATTAATGGAAGTATTAACGCAAATATCGAATGGTAATTATCCATTTAAAGATTTAAATAATTTCGCAATACCAACAACACCAATATCGAGTCTAACTACAAATCCAAATGAATCGAGTGATGATACAAATGATGATTCTAGTCATTCAAATTCATCATCAACTTTATTAAAACGACTGAAAAGTGATGATACTGATAATAGTTGTTTTTATATAGCATTACGTTATCTAATGGATTGTTATAATCGGGTTAATTTAGAAGAACGCAATCATCCGAAACGTTCAAGCATTCCACCATTAAGTGATATTTTGGTAGATATACGTGGCCAAATTATCCATTATACAACATTATTATTAAATCGTTGTATAATCAATGATGATTTATCGAATTATAGTTGGTTACCGTTATTAAATTCGATAATAAAATCGTTAATACCGCGCGGTTTTCTAACCGAATTAGTAACACAAACTTACACAAATGAACAATTATTCTCATCGATATTTACGCCGATTTTACAAAATCTATATCGAATGATGCAAGAATCGAATATCGTCGACGATGGCCATCGGATACCGTTACAGATTTTGTTCGATTTAGTCGATATTCGTTGCGGTGTACGGCCGATTTGTACGTTGATAACGAAACAGAAACAATTCTTGTTGAAGCCGCGTACACCGGCCCAAGGACGCGAAATTACACGTATCACCTATCTAGGACCGTTTCTATCGATTAGTGTTTTTGCTGAAGATGAACCGAAAGTTGCTGAAAAACTCGATAAAGTTCTAAATGAGACATTACAATTAGAATTGGAGTATATAAGAATACAACAATTTCGTATTTTCCATTATATTCTTGCAAATACGGATAGTCGTGATTTGTGTTTGGTGTTTTTATCGAAGATTTTACAATATAATGATAAACGGTCACAATTACAAATTGAGGAACGTTCGTTGGCCGGTGATGGTTTTATGTTGAATTTATTGAGTGTTTTACAGATGTTATCAGTGAAGATTAAATTAGATAAGATCGATTCTATGTATCCATTCCATCCGGAATGTGCGGTTTGTATTAAAAACGATACAAGACTGAAATATACATCGCAAGATGTCACCAATTGGTTACAAAATTTAGGTTCGTATGATAGAATAAGATTTAATTGATAAAAGTTTACAGATTTTGTAGTTTTCGATTAAACAACATCGATAATTTAGCAATTATCTTTCAGTTTTTTGCTGAAATTTAGGTTTATTTTGGGCAATCTTCAATCCACGATAACTCGCTTATTTTAAATATAATAACTTATTTCTTTACACGGTTGGATAGAGAGGAAAATTCTGTATCGAATTGTAGTAATATTCTTTATATCTATATGAGAATTTTTCAGTTATTTAAAATTTTCAGTTTCTTTGTTTGAAAGTGTCAACTATCTAGTCGTCTGTGTTTTAATCAAAGCCTATTAGATTTCTCAAACATTAATTTTAATAATTCGTCAATTAAGTAATGCATAGAAGGCCTTGCAAAATGATAGTCGTCACAATTGAGGTTAATTTTGAATATTTGGATGTTTTTCTCGGTAATTTCAGTAATTTTACATGAATTTCAGCAAATTCTCATGAAAAACTTAATTTTGATGTAATTAATTATTTATTCTATTTTCATTGAAAAGTCTACAAATAATTGTTAATTGTTACAGTTGTTCTGCTAGCCTTCTATTTTTTTCTTTCAGGCGTAAATTGAAAATGAACAATTGAAAAATGATCAGATGTCTATATTCACTTAAATAAAGAAAAATTGAGTGTTCCATTTAAAATAAGCAACTGAAATTTTTCTTCCAATCACTTTTCAAACTGTAATATCTTTATTTTAAATAGAATATCCATGTTTTATAGAGTTAAATGGGGACAAAAATTTTGAATCGAATTGTATCAGCATTCCTTATAGTAATTTAATAATTTTTCAGTTATTTCAAATTTTCTGTTTCTTCGTCTGAAAGTGTCTACTATCTAGTTGCCTGTTTTAATCAAAGCCTGTTAGATTTTTCGAATATTAATTTTAATAATTCGTCAATCAAGTAATGCATAGAAGGCCTTGCAAAATGACAGTTGTCACAATTGAGGTTAATTTTGAATATTTGCATGTTTTCTCGGTAATTTCAGTAATTTTACATGAATTTCAGCAAATTTTCATGAAAAACTTAATTTTGATGTAATTAATTATTTATTCCTTCTATTTTCATTGAAAAATCTACAAATAATTGTTAATTGTGACAGTTGATTTGACAGTTGTTCTGCTAAGCCTTCTATGTTTTTCTTTCAGGCATAAATTGAAAATGAACAACTGAAATTATCAGATGTCTATATTCACTCAAATAAAGAAAAATTGAGTGTTCCATTTAAAATAAGCAAGATATTACGTTTAACTGAAAATTTTCTTTCAGCCACTTTTCAAGCTGTAATATCTTTATTTTAAATAGAATATTCAATTTTTTATAGAATTAAATAGAGAGAAAAATTCTGAATCGAACTGTATCAGAATTCCTTATAGTTATTTAATATTTTTTCAGTTATTTAAAATTTTCAGTTTTTTTGTCTGAAAGTGCCAACTATCTAGTCGTCTGTGTTTTAATCAAAGCCTATTAGATTTCTCAAACATTAATTTTAATAATTCGTCTATTAAGTAAGCATAGAAGGCCTTGCAAAATGATAGTTGTCACAATTGAGGTTAATTTTGAATATTTGGATGTTTTTCTCGGTAATTTCAGTAATTTTACATGAATTTCAGCAAATTTACATGAAAAACCTAATTTCGATGTAATTAATTATTTATTCCTTCAATTTTCATTGAAAAATCTATAAATCATTGTTTTGATGTGACAATTGATTTGACAGTTGCTTTGCTAAGCCTTCTATGTTTTTCTTTCAGGGGAAAATTGAAAATGAACAACTGAAAAAGTTGTCTATCTATTCACCCAAATAAAGAAGAATATAGTGTCCTATTCAAAATAAGCAAAATATTACGTTCAATTGAAATTTTTCTCTTTTTTTTTCAAATTTTAATATCTTTATTTTAAATAGAATATCTAGTTTTCTATAGAGTTAAATCAAGAGAAAAAATTTTTGAATCTAACTGTATCAGGATTCCTTATATTTAATAATTTTTCAATTATTTAAAATTTTCAGTTTCTCTCTAGTATCTAGTCACCTGGGTCTTTATGATTCGCCTGTCAAGTAAAATGAAGAAGGCTTTGCAAAATTGACATTAACTGTCACAATGCAGGTTAAAATTGGATATTTTACATGCTTTTTTCAGCAATTTTAGTAAATTTTACATGAAAACGAAAAGAACATAACGAGTTGTAGATTTTTTCTATTATTGTCATTAAAAATTGTTTGTATGTCACTTGTGACAATTGAATTGAAAGTTGTTTAGCTGAGCCTTCTATGTTTTAATATTTTTTCTTAGAAACAATTGAATTTGGAAATTTTAAACAATTGATAAATTATCAGACACAGGTATAGAGAATCTATCCAAATTAAGGCAAATATTGTATTTTCAGTTATTCACATTTTCAATTTCTTAGGTATGAAAATGTTTAGAATCTAGTCGCCTGTAGTTCGCCTTTCAAAAAATTACATAGAAGGCTTTGCAAAATGACAATTATAATTGAGGTTAACATTGGGTGCTTTATATGTTTATTTTTTCAGCAATTTCAGCATATTTTACATAAAAAACACGAATCCAATTAATTATCAATTTTTTCTATTATTTTCCATTAAAAAAAAACTAGAAATAATTATTAATTTTGATGTTAATTGTGACAATTGAATTGACAGTTATTTTTCTAGGCCGTCTATGTTTTAATATTTTCTTTCAGCACGAAATTGTAGAAATTGAAAATTTCAAATAACTGAAAAATTATCCTATAGATATAGAAGATATAAATACAGTCCGATGCAGAATTTTTTAATCTTTCCATCGAATTAAAGAAAATATGTCGTTCCATTCAATATATACACGATATTGTACCTTGAAACTTATCTGAAAGAACAATTGATTTCAGCTAAACGCTGAAAGATAATTTAATTATAACAAATTTTGTATAAAGTACATGGTTTTAACTATTTGAATTCGAAATTTCATTGTTTTAAACGTAATAGTTTCAAAAATATGGCGTCTTAGATCAAACACTATTTGAAAATTTCATGAAATATTGAAATTCCTGAAAAACTATTAATTGATCTATTCTATTTTAAAATAAAAAAGTAGGCTACACCATTGTAAATTACAGGAATTGATCGAACAATTAGAGGTGGCACAATCAAATTTTAACAACTTTTATCAATTAAAACAGCTTATTGTTTTTTTTTGTAATAATTAATTGTTAATTTTATTATTTCTAGAAAATGTACATCAATTTCAGACGCCGAATTTCTCAACAATTTGTTGGTTTCTAACATTACACTGCCATCATTTATCATTATTACCGGCATTACAAAAATACCAACGTCGTTTACGTACAATACGTGAATTACAGAAATTATTAGATGAAACAGTAGCAGCTGAAGCCCAATGGAAAAACACACCGTTTATGAATCGTAATAAACAATTTATAAAACGATGGCGACAACAATTGAAAAAACTACGAAAGTAATAATTATAACTATCATTAATTAATTAATTAAATTCATTAAAATAATTCCAGATCGAAAGCTTGTGCAGATGTTGGAATATTAGACAAGAATTTAATGCGACGTACGTTGATTTTCTATACATCGGTTGCACAATTTCTATTGAGTGTTATGACGAAAACACCACCAGGTAGTCCAATACCGGCTTTACCATTACAAGAAAATTCCGAAATTTTCTCCGCTCTACCGGAGTGGTATGTTGAAGATATCGCCGAATTTCTTCTCTTTGCATTACCGTAAATTCCTACAATTTCTAATAATTATCATCGATTGTAATTGGAGTTAATTTTCTAGTTATTTCCCGACGATAATCGCCGATAATATGGAAGATACGTTTATAACATGGCTTTTAGTAACGATATGTTCATCGAATATGATCAAAAATCCATATTTAGTAGCGAAATTAATTGAAGTTGTATTTGTGATATTACCATCAATGCAACCACGTTGTGAATTATTATATAATCGTTTAATGACACATGAAATCTCCGAAAATATCCTACCAAGTGCATTAATGAAATTCTATACGGATGTGGAAACGACCGGTTCAAGTTCAGAATTCTATGATAAATTCTCAATACGTTATCATATAAGTTTAATAATAAAATCAATGTGGAATTCACCAATGCACCGACGATCATTGATAAATGAATCGAAGAGTGGTAAACAATTCGTTAAATTCATCAATATGTTAATGAACGATACAACATTCTTGTTGGATGAATCGCTAGAAAGTCTAAAACGGATACATGAAATTCAAGAATTAATTAGCGATAATCAGAAATGGTTGAAGTTGAATAATGAACAACAACAGAATCGTATGCGCCAATTGAATAGTGACGAAAGACAATGTCGTTCTTATTTAACATTAGCAAGAGAAACTGTCGATATGTTCCATTATTTAACTGTTGATATCAAAGAACCATTTCTACGTCCGGAATTGGTTGATCGTTTAGCGTCGATGTTGAATTTTAATTTACAACAATTATGTGGACCGAAATGTAAAAATTTAAAAGTACGCAATCCGGAGAAATACGGTTGGGATCCTAGGAAATTATTGAGTCAATTAGTCGATATTTATCTACATTTAGATTGTGATGAATTCGCCGCAGCACTGGCCGGAGATGAGGTGAGAAATTAATTAAACACCACTATTCTCTAACTTTTTGACGATTCGTTACCATGACAACTAACAGTTATTCTTTAGTTGTACAAGTATAATTTATCTTGCAGTTGGCTGTGTCGTATTCTGTAACTTTGTAAATCCGTTACTATGACAATGTTGTAGATCAACAGTTTCCTTGAATAGATCAATTAATTTTTTTATTTCTATTAATTTGGTCAACTATAATTTTGTACCGTTAGTATATTACGAAGTTTTTAAAAACCTTCCAAGGAATTTGTAAACAAATTTGTGGTTGACCAGACGAATAGAAATGATGAAATTGAGGCGGTTGATCTATTGGTTGATTGTTGATCTACATCGTTGTTATAGTAACGGAATAAATTACAGAATACAATTGTTAATATGAACAAAACTACGACACTAATAACCAAAGTTATAGCCAACTTCAAGATAAATTACAGTAGCACACCTAATATGCCAAGTTTAATAAAATATGAACCAATCTACGACAGTGAATAAACAAGAAATGGTCAACTGCGAGGTAATTTACCGCAGTATACTCGATAAATCGAGTATATCACGATAATTTATCTCAAAGTTGGCTATGTAATGTCGTAGCTTTGTTCAGACACTTGAAAAAATGTCAAATTTAGTAAAATATGAACCAATCTACGACACTAAATCATCAAAACATGGTCGACTGTGGGGTAATTTGCCACACTACACTCAATAAATCGAGTATATCACGACAATTTATCTCAAAGTTGGCTATAAAATGTCGTAGCTTTGTTCTGGTACTTGAACGAATGTCAAATTTAGTAAAATATGAGCCAATCTACGACACTATATAACCAGAAGCATAGCCAATTGCGAAATTAATTAGCATGGTCAATCTGATATATCAGATTTAATAAAATATGAATCAATCTACGACACATAACGTCTACGACATATAACCAAAAGCATCGCCAATTGTGAGATAAATTACAGTGGTACATCTAACATGTGAAGTTTAATAAAATATGAACCAATCTACGACAGTAAATAAACAAGGAATGGTTACGGTAATTTGCCACAATACACTCGATAAATCGAATTTATCTCAGAGTTGGCTACGTAATGTCGTAGCTTTGTTCAGACACTTGAACGAATGTCAAATTTAGTAGAATATGAACCAATCTACGACACTATATAACCTAAAGCATGGCCAACTGTGAGATAAATTACAGTAGTACATACAACATGTGAAGTTTAATAAAATATGAACTAATCTACGACACTAAATCATCAAGACATGGTCAACTGTGAGGTAATTTGCCACAATACACTCGATAAATCGAGTATATCACGATAATTTATCTCACAGTTGGCTACGTAATGTCGTAGCTTTGTTCAGACACTTGAACGATTGTCAAATTTAGTAAAATATGAACCAATCTACGACACTATATAACCAGAAGCATGGCCAATTGCGAAATTAATTAGCATGGTCCATCTGATATATAAGATTTAATAAAATATGAATCAATCTACGACACTATATAACCAAAACCCCGGCCAACTGTGAGGTAAATTACAGTGGTACATCTAACATGTCAAGTTTAATAAAATACGAACCAATCTACGACAGTAAATAAACAAAAAATACTCACGGTAATTTGCCACAATACACTCGATAAATCGAGTATATCACAACAATTTATCTTACAGTTGGCTATAAAATGTCGTAGCTTTGTTCAGACACTTGTTAAATTTAGTAAAATATGAACCAATCTACGACTATATAACCAGAGGCATAGCCAATTGCGAGATAAATTAGCATGGTTCATCTAATATGTCAGATTTAATAAAATATGAACCAATCTACGACATTAAATAATCAACTGTGAGGTAAATCGCCCAAATATACTCGACATATACCTCGCAGTTGTCTATAAAGTGTCGCAGATTTATTCGGACACTCAAAAAATGTACTCAAATTAACTAAAATATCAACAAAACTATGACGTCTACCATCGTATTCTGGAACTTTTTGTAAATTTGTTACCACGACAACGCTGAAGAATGACAGTTTATTTCTAAATGATCTATTTTATTCTTCAGTCGTATTCTATAACTGTCTGTAGGCCAGTTATTATTGTCATGGTAGATCCATTAAACAGAACAGCCTCCATATCTTTGGTTGTATTCTGTAATTGTTTGTAGATCTCTTGCCATAACAACGCTAATCAATAATCTTTTTGAATTAGGAATATTACAATACAGTTAAGTAACGGTATATAAAAAATTGTAGCTGAACAAATAAATAGTTAGAGATTGTTGATCTACAATACTGTTATGGTAACCGATCTGCAACAAGTTACAGAATACGACTGTTTCAATTCGATTAATGATTGAAATCAATGGAGTGAGAAGCTCAAATAGACTGTCGATTTCTAGCGTAGTTATAGCAATGCACCATCAGAAAGTTACAGAATACGGCTGATAGATTGACAAATTAATTGTTTTTCTAGCGTTCATTTCGTAAAGAATTATTCGACGATGCTGCAATACGTTTGGAACGCAGTTCGATTAAAACATTAGTAGAAATTGAACGTTTCAAATTATTAGGTGATAAAGCCAATCAAATATCGGTAAATAATAAAAAAAGTGATGATTGGATGTCGGATGCACCAGATGAATTTAAAGATCCATTAATGGACACATTAATGACTGATCCTGTATTATTACCAAGTGGAAAAGTTATGGATCGACCTGTTATTATGCGACATTTATTAAATAGTAGTACGGATCCATTTAATCGACAACCATTAACCGAAGACATGCTACAGCCAGGTTGGTTTTTAAAAATTAATTTAAATAGTAGGCTGGGAATTTATATTGTCGGTAATGCAGATTACGTCAATATTTGCAATAGTGATCTGCATTATCGACAAATTGAAATAAGCAGACGTACGTTCTCAAGTCACAGCCTACAAATTACAATAATTTGTCCAAGATAATTGTGAATTGATTTGTTTTAGTGAACGAATTGAAAGAGCGGATAAGAGTATGGAAATCGGAAAAAACACGTTCAACTAATTGATTTTGTTTCAAATAAAACTGATCCCTTTAATATTGTTTATATTTAGTAATAAAGCAGATAATCGAATATGAATGAATTTTCGTGATTTATGGTGAGATCTCATAGATTTAACGTTAAATTTGAACAAAAACGTTGGCATTTTCTCCTTGTAAAATTCACTTGAATTCTAGTAATAATTAGAACGACTGCCAATTATTTGCTTTTCTGTTAATTTTTGAACAAATTTGTAGTTTCATTGTACAGTTTTCGTGTCTTTCATCAGATTTCAATAAAATTTACGAATAAATTTGATTAAACAATAATCAAATTCGTTTGTAATTAATTAATAAGATTTTTTATATGAGAATTTAGTATAATTTATACATGTAATAATGGGATGAATAAAAATTTGTAAAAAATCAACCTTTTCAACCGATTGGGGGTAATACCGGGAAACGGATAGAATTTCCACAATTTTATTGAGGCCAGTACAAAATTACAGTACAAAATTAAATTAAATTCCCTAAAAACCGACACAAGAGAGACGTGATGCTATTAGAATTCCTCACTTTCGACTAGAAACTCTTCGAATAATTTAACTAAACTATCGATACCTTCCAGATAATTCTTATCGATTTCATGACAATGCCCGCTATGGTAAGCATGAGCGAAATCGATCATCTTAACGGACGCCCACAATTCCGATTTCTGTTCCATACACAACTCGTCCAACATATTCGAATAATCTTGTTTTTTATTCTGCATGTCTTTATCGTAATCGTTTTGAAACGAATGGGTGCGCTTCAAAATCCTTATCGATTTCTGCCATACGTTATTGCGTTGTTGGTGGTTGTTCGTATGGTTGATTAAATCGAAATTTTTAGTTTTACGCGTCGTTTTCAATATTGGCCCGTCTGTCGTCAATTGACCACTAAAACCGGTCGATATCTTCTCGTTTTTGTTCAAAACAGCCAAACTCAACGGGCGATACAGACTAGTTGTGCGTTGCAATATCAATTTCGGTTCAGTCTTGTTATTACTCTGATTAAGGACTAATTCGCGCAATCTACGGGCATCGTATACGAATAACAACGATGATGAGTATAGATGGTAATAGTTTTGATGGCGCGCCCATAGTTGTATCTTCCATAAACTGGCCAAAAACTGCACGATTAAGTTACGACAAACCACTTTATTGCCATTCAAGAAGGTTTTTAGCGTTTGTTTAATTGTATGTTTATTCAATTTTTTACCATAATCCTTATCGTAACGGTGTAATTGTTTCGTATAAATATCATAGACTTGAAAACCGGGTATACAGAAGGCTAAATCCCGTTTACAATCGTGATATTTCGTTTCTTCTTTCAATATTTTATCGTAACTCGCCTCCGGATCCCATGTACGCCGTCCAATTTTCACATCCATAATACAAGGTTCTTTAAAATATTTCGTTAAATCTTCCAATATTAAACACGTAATATTTCTCTCTTTTATCGGTATTGTTATAGTACCGTAATATTTCGGTATAAATTCTTTTAAATCAATTAAATCTTGATTTGTTGTTATTGATGTATCGAATTGTTTCAATTCTTCATAGAAATTGATTTCACGTTGGCCACATTTCTCATTCGTTATCGGTTTCAAAATAGTACCAGCACATTTAATTAAACCTACGATTAATATTTTAATAGAAATATAATAAAAATTTCAAATGACTCATTAATTTTGAAATTCGAGTATTTGTGTTAAAAATAGCAACATATCAACGACCATGTTTGAAATTTCAACGTTTATATGAGTCATTTTCAAATATAATCGTATTCTATAACTTTAACGATCCGTTACTATAACNCCCCTTTCAAATTTTTTTCAATTATATAGTTGGCTTTTTGTTTCGACTGTTGAAACAAGAGCGTAAATGTAAAGATAGCGTTGCTATAGTAACGAATCGCTACAAAGTTACAGAATACAATTGATAATAATTATAGAAATATTACCGATAGATTTACCATCGTTGCTATGTCCGGCTACTTGATGTACGAAAATTTCCATATTTTTCGGTATACCATCATCATTATCATCGTTATCATTGTTGTAATCATCATGCATTCTATAAATTTCTTTACAACCAGCATAAAAATTACTACCTTGACGGTCGATTGGCATTGGTACAATTTCCGATTTTCCCATTTTCTAATTTACTTAATTTATTTATTAATTTTTTAATTTCTGATAAAACCAATACAATTCTTGAGTTTGTTGTTGCTGTTGTTGGAAATTTGCTGGTTTTTCTATTTTAATCCACCAAAATTCTCGATTTGAACTGTAAAAATTCAACAATAATACGATAATCAATATCGGCTTTTTATATACACAAATTCACGACAAAATTGATTATTTATCGCCGTATTTATCAATTTATTCCAATATTAACAAAGTAATTATAATTAATTTATTGCCGGCTTTATTTTCATTATTATTATTATTATTACCACAAAAAATACCGACTAATTTCTAGAGGATTAAGTCAATTATAGTATTAACAACAACAAAAAAGCTATTTAATTTATGACCTACTATCTAGTGTGATCAATCTATAAAGTGAATTGTACTGAAAACTACAGATCCTTGAACTTATAAATAACTGTGCTAAAGTGTTGAGGAAATAGGAAGAAGTGCCAAAAAATTGAGAGAAAATGCAGATTCGTATATACCGCATGGTCCATTTGATATTATGTAATTCAAAAATAAATCCTTAGAGTGGTTCGGAACATGTTTGTAAAATATTTTAGAATAATTTGGACTTCGTAGTTCGTCAAGAAATCGGTTAAAAAACACCTCTTGGGCAATGCCACAATTTTCATCAATCAACAACACACTGGGAATAACCCTAAAATCTTTGTAAGGTTATTTTTTGATCGATTTCCCGATAACATAACGAGTCGTAACTTTTGAAAGGCGCTTTTTTGGCAATTTCGCGATTTTCACAAATGAAATACTCGCTGAGGATGTGTAAAACAGTCTTCGGGGTATATTTTCGCAAAATTTGGGCTTCGTAGTTTGCCAAGAATGCTCTTTTGGAGAATATCCCAATATTCATCAATCAGCAACACACATAAAACGACTAAGAATAACTCTAAAATCTTTGTAAGGTTATTTCTTGATCGATTTCCCGATGATCTAAGGAGTTAAAAAAAACGCTTTTTTCGACAATTTAGCGATTTTCACTAATGAAATACGTACTGAGAATGGGTAAAGCAGTCTTTAGAGAAAATTTTCGCAAAATTTAAGCTTCGTAGTTAGTCAAGAAATGCTTTTTTGAGGAGTATCACAATTGCACTGAAGATGTCTAAGCAGTCTTCAGGGAAGATTTTAGTAAAATTTAAGCTTAGTGGTCCGTCAAGAAGTGGACCAAAAAACCTTTTTTTTTAGCCAATATCACTCATCAATCAGCAACACACAAAAAAACGACTAAGAATAACCCTAAAATCTTTGTAAGGTTGTTTTTTGACCGATTTCTCGATGAACTAAGGAGTTAGAAAAGGCGCTTTTTTGGACAATTAGCGATTTTCACTAATGAAATACGTACTGAGAATGGGTAAAGCAGTCTTCAGAGAAAATATTTGCAACATTTAAGCTTCGTAGTTCGTCAAGAAATCGCTCAAAAAACGCTTTTTTTGACAATATCACACAATTTCGCGATATTCACCAATGTAAAGCAGTCTTCAGGGAATATTTTAGCAAAATTTGGGCTTCGTAGTTCGTCAAGAAGCCGATCAAAAAACACCTTTTGGGCAATGCCACAATTTTCATCAATCAACAACACACTGGGAATAACCTAAAAATCTTTGTAAGGTTATTTTTTGACGATTTCCCGATGAGATAAAGAGTCGTCGTAACTTTTGAAAGGTGCTTTTTTGGCAATTTCGCGATTTTCACAAATGAAATACTCGCTGAGGATGTGTAAAACAGTCTTCAAAGAATATTTCAGAAAAATTCGGGCTTTGTCATTCGTCAAGAATTCGCTCAAAAACACATTTTTGTTCAATACCCCCATTTCCATTAATTATCAACAAACTTAAAACGACTAACAACCCTAAAATCTTTGTAAGGTTATTTTTTGACCGATTTCCCGATGATAAGGACTTAAAAAAGACGCTTTTTTGGACAATTTAGCGATTCACACTTATGAAATACGTAGTGAGAATGTGTAAAGCAGTTTTTAGAGAATTTTTTTGCAAAATTTAAACTTCATAGTTCGTCAAGAAATCGCTTAGAAAACGCTTTGTTTTGACAATATCACAATTTCGCGATATTCACCAATGTAAAGCAGTCTTCAGAGAATATTTTAGCAAAATTTGGGCTTCGTAGCTGGTTAAGAAGCCGATCAAAAAACACTTTTTGGGCAATGCCACAATTTTCATCAATCACTGGGAATAACCCAAAAATCTTTATAAGGTTATTTTTTGAACGATTTCCCGATGAGATAAAGAGTCATCGTAACTTTTGAAAGGTGCTTTTTTGGCAATGTCGCGATTTTCACAAATGAAATACTCGCTGAGGATGTGTAAAACAGTCCTCAGAGAATATTTCAGAAAAATTTGCGCTTTGTCATTCGTCAAAAAGTCGCTCAAAAACACATTTTTGTTTAATATCCCAATTTCTATTAATTATCAACATACTTAAAACGACTAACAACCCTAAAATCTTTGTAAGGTTATTTTTTGAACGATTTCCCGATGAGATAAAGAGTCGTAGCTTTTGAAAGGTGCTTTTTTGGCAGTTTCGCGATTTTCACAAATGAAATACTCGCCGAGGATCTGTAAAGCAGCCTTCAGTGAATATTTTAGCAAATTTTGGGCTTCGTATTCGCCAAGAAGGCGCCCAAAAAAGCTCTTTTGGACAATATTCCAATTTTCATTAATTATCAACACACTTACAACGATTAACAACCCTAAAATCTTTGTAAGTTTATTTTTTGACCCATTTCTCGATGAGCTAAAGAGTTAGAAAAGGCGTTTTTTTTGGACAATTTAGCGATTTTTACTAATGAAATACGTACTGAGAATGTGTACAGCAGTCTTCAAAGACAATTTTTGCAAAATTTAAGCTTCATAGTTCGTCAAAAAATGCTTTTTTGAGGAGTATCACAATTTTCATCAATCAACAACACACATAAAACGACCAAGAATAACCTAAAAATCTGTATAAAGTTATTTTTTGATAGATTTCCCGATGAACTAAGAAGTCAAACTTTTGAAAAACGATTTTTTCGACAAAGCAGTCCTCAGAGAATATTTTAGTAAAATTTGGAATTCGTAAGAAGTCGTTCAAAAAACGCTTTTTTGGATAATTTCGCGATTTTCAACAATCAAATACTCACATAAAACGATCAAGAATCACTCACAGATTGTCACAAATTTGTTCCTTGAGCGACTTTCCAATGGGCTAAAGGGTCCAACTTTTGAAATGCGCAATTTTTGGACTAATGTCGCGATTTTCATCAAACAACTACACACATAAAACGAATAAAAATAACCTAGATTCCCAACATTTGAATTGCCCATTAACTGTTCAAAACAGGAAAGATCCACTCGATGGGCTATATCGGCAATATTTCTATTTGAACAATAACCGAACAATTGATTTTGAGAAACACGATATTAAAGTTTAAAATTAAGTTTCAAAGTACAAACTTGAATAAGTAGCAACTTGAAATAAATGTCAATATTTTATGAGACTTTCAAATACTCAAAAGTTATTAGTAATAATACATACAACCATAAAAATATCGATTTAAGAAGTGTAATTAATGTCTGCTACTTTATTTAATCAACAAACAAATGAACCACTCGTAAAACAAAATGATTAAATTTCAAACCTCGTAATTGTTTCTAAATTAATTCTAAATTCAAGAGGCAATCAAATTAAAATAAGTCTACAGATAATTTTACCATTTTTTTAAATGTTATAAAGTTAATTATTGCAATTTTAGACCCACCTCTATAGACAGTTCAAGATAAAAAATACACAGCAACAAATTTAAATATAGTAGTCGTATTCTATAACTTGTGGGTCGTTACCACGACAACGTTGTAGACTTTCCAGCGTTGTCACAGTAACGAACCATCAAACAGTTAGAGAATACGACTGATTATCTTTTATTGAAATTTATTAAACTAGAGGCATATCAAGAGCAAAAAACGGTCTAAATCTGAATATAACCAAATTTAATAAAGATTGGAGGGTAATTGGTGCTTAATTATATGGAAATTTTTCGACAATAATTGGATCAAAACAAGCACCTTGGCCTACCTTAATTGGTCTCAAATACGGAATGAACTTAAGCAACCCATTATTAAGGTTATAATTCTTTTTGTTTTTAGGTTAAGTAATCATAACCTTTAATTTACTATTGTGCAAGAAATGAAAGTATATA
This sequence comes from Hycleus cichorii, assembly GCA_013841215.1. Taxonomy (NCBI): domain Eukaryota; kingdom Metazoa; phylum Arthropoda; class Insecta; order Coleoptera; family Meloidae; genus Hycleus; species Hycleus cichorii. Next base: position 57,105 of record JACDRQ010000259.1, on the reverse strand, counting down.
AATTCTATAAATAAATAAATTTACACATAGAATTTCTCTTTAAGTGAAAGCTTATCGTTGTATTTAACAATCGGAATTTACTTTTTAATACACGAAAAAACGATAAATAATCGTTAAATATTGATTATAATTCAATTTAATTAATCCAATTAGGGAATGTTCGATTGGGAAATAGAATTGAATAGTTGGCATTGACATCATATGTTACGTTTTCTTTTGTTTGTATAGCAACTATTTTTCGCCTATTTGATCTTTGAAAATAAGTCCGGTTCTGTTTAATAAAACAATAAGAAAGGTGGACGACCAGTTTCTAGTCGAATATCAACATTTATAATCTTTGTGTCGTTTTAATTTTAGTATCGAATACGTCAAGAATGCTCCTATTAATTTTTATTTTTAATCAATTGAAGTCCAAAAATATTCACACGCATCAAGACGAAAATAAACTCAACGAGTCACTTTCTTCGCAATGAACAATATTTAAAGTCATAGTGTCGTAGATTGGTTCAGACTGCAATAATTCGATTTAAATGTCCGAACAAAGCTGCGACACTAGCAAATGACAGACATGGCCAACTTTGTTATACATCTGTTTGTTTGTTTGTTTGAATCGAGTAGGCCAACTCGACTTACTTTCTTTTCTTTCGATTATATTTTGTTCATTTCTAATGTTCTAATTATTTTCAAATACGCCAAACTCGATTAATTTTCGAATAATTCGGATATTGGACGCAATAAGGGTGGATGAATCGATGCCCTAACCTCACTTTAACCTAAAATATTTTTCAAATGATTCGATATTTACCTATTCGACTTCGAACCATAAATTTAAAATTTTGAAACCGAATTTACACTCAGAACACGACAAATTTTTCATTTTCTAACGGACAATTGGTGGAAAAATTAGAATTGCGGCACTACCAAATAGACACACACTCTAACCTCCAATATTTACACGAATTGGCGAAATTCACCAGTTGGCTGGGTATTTATAGCGAATCGGGCGCGTGCGCAGATTTTCCAACTATAGATTTGGGAAATTATAGATTAGAATTTTTCTGAAAATAATTCGATTAGATTTGAAATTATCTAAATTAATTACAATATTACATGATTATTTCTTCTATTCATAAAAGATTATTGTAACTAAGCGATTCATTGGCTGTAAAAATTGAAAAACGCGCCAAATTTGAATTCACCATTACCTATGTTCAATTATTCAAACAAATTTCTAACGTAAAACTGTTAAATTGTAGAATTTGGAATAATTTTGAAATTAGCGCCTCCTAATACGTTTAATTAAAAAAGGAAATTCCGTCAAATTAGAAGGCTATGAAAGTTTTTTATTTGTTCATCAATTTTACCTAATTGGACAGTAGAAAAGGATGGTAATAGGCAATTCTTATAGGAACAAGAGAGAGATGAATCATCCATGTCACTGTAGATGTAAGAAATGTAGATAGATGGGCTCAAATTACAGGGTCGGATTGCTTCAAATTTGGCTCTTGTCGATTTATTAAAAATTAGAAAAACACGATTTTGAATAAATAATAATAAAACGCCCCCACGTCCAGTCGAAAATAAACGATCAAAATGTGTGCTTATTTTTAAGCAAACTCATTAAACTTATGTAAATTTCATAGAAACCGTATCGTTAATAGACGAAAATTTGTAAAATCGATCAAAACAAATAATAGAAAAACCGATGATATCACTCGACAAATCGATCGAGGAAACGATCGACAAATTGACGTGCAAATTCGACGAAAATCAGGTGTACAAATAGACATTTTGACACAATAATGTGGGCGGTAGGCGGCCATAAACCGGCGACGTTAAGAATTAACGGAAATTATGCAATTATCGAAATTTGTAACGCCATCCTTCGATACTGAAATAGAATTTTCGTTTATTTGGCACATTAAATTGATTTTATTTTAGTAAAAAGTTTATTAAAACTAATGGAAAAACGGCTCAAATCGTAAATTCACAGCATCTTGTCGAACTAGATCATAAATATTTGGTGCATTCGATTATGTACATTGTTCAATTGTTTATCATCCTCATCCATTAAAACAGGCTATTTACAAGAATTTTTGGTAAATTTAACACGATTATTGTTGTTATAAATGTGCTTTTTATAGGTGTTGTTCCAGATCTGGCTCTCTTTAAACGGTAACTGCACAATATTTGATTCTCACGGTCTGTATAGGTTGTGAAATTTGGAAACTGTACAATATTCTCTTTCTAAAAACAAATAAATAAAAATCATAGAAATTATACAGGGTGTACTACGATAATTTACCCCACAGTAGGCCTTGTTTTGGTTATTTAGTGTCGTAGATTAGTTCATGGTATTTGTTAATATATTTTTCAATACCTGCTAGATTTCTCAGCATTTTACTGGATTATTGTATAACAATTTTTGCCGAAATGGCGCTGTCTACCAATTTTGAATTATTTGTACGGTTGGTAACAGATTTTCCACCAACAGTTGGTAACGTGGAAGAAACAGAAAACAGAAATAACCTAAATTCTATAATAAAATTTTAAAATAACATCTGAAGAACTTACCAACGTGACATTTCAAAAGTTACTAACCGTTAATAATCTCAAGTTACAAGAAAAACAGAGATAGAATGATATTTTCTGTTGGTATTGCTACCAAAATCAACTTAAACATGAATCTACCTCTTTTTCTCTCACAAGTAACTAAAATATCCAAAAATTTCACAATAAAAACCACATAAGTCATTATGTGACCGTTTCGAGCGCCAATGCGGCCAAAATTCGCATTTTTCAAGTATCAAATCGTATAATCAAGCCTGTAATACAACAAAATACTGAGAAATCTAGCAATTCGATTAAAATTTTGAAAGATACTTCAGATTTTAGCCGCACTGGCGCTCGAAACGGCCACACAAGAAAATCGCTCGATTTCTAACACGCGCCATTATTTCTTTTCATTTATTGTTAGCTGGAAAATTTGCTACCAACTGTTCAAATAACCCAAAATTTGCCATTGCGATAAAAATTGCTATTTTTAAAGCGTTCGAACAAAGCTACGACATTAGATTTCAAACGCAAGGCCAACGCGGGGTAAACTAGCGTACAGTTGGCTGTGACTTGGTTAGCGTAGATTAGTTCATACAACAAAATTTGACATTTGTTGCTAAGTAACCAAAAACACAGCCAACTGTGAGGGGCACAATTAAATACTACCATAATCAAGGTGTCGTCCCGTTTGCGACAGAACGTTAAATGTAGCCCAGTATAGAAATATTCTTCCATTTTACGAGTCAGTAGCGTCTCATTGTATGGTATATTCTGTAAATGTGTCATAAAACTCTTATTACGAAACTCCAAAGGTTCTTTTATGATTAATTTCTCGAAAATCGAACGGTCCCCATTTGAATCACCTTCAATCGTGTAGCTTTTTGCATTTTTAATCGCATCAATGGCCCGCCGATTGGCTTCCAATGACATTTCATCACCTGGTTGATAAGTGAAAAGTAATGGTTTTGTTGGAATTGGTGGTAATATTGGATTATCAGTTCTGAAATTGATTTGAAAATTGATAAGGCCCATTTTTTTAGGGGCGAATTGACTTACTCGCCGTGCAAGAAGATTTCTTCGATTTGTGTCATTGTTCTATCGTAGAATTCGGCAACACCGAGCGTTTCGAAAAAATATTTGATTGGCGACATTGAATAACAACCGGCCAATTGGATGCGTGGATAATGTAGAACAAAAGCCAGACACATTTCCTCTTTCGTTGAATAACCACCGAGGGTTGGTTTTTTCCGTTCGATCGTCGAATAAGTACACTCAGTTATCAGACCATCACCTGGTAAAATTGTTGTATCTTGTAATAAACGTCTCGATTGTTGATAATTGAAATCGTAATGATCATCCTGAGCTAACGGTTGTAATTCTTTACCACTTCGAATATGGCGCAATTTCATTTTTCTACCCGCCAAATGTGAATGCAACATAACCGAAACGACTTTAATGCCATCTTTCGGGAATGTAGCCTTAGTACAACCCATACTACAATAGCCGGCTGTTCTATACTCTTTCTGATACGGTGGTATTAAATGTAGCGACGATAGGGCGATACCTGTTGTTAGAATACCACCATCATTTTGACGTAATTCATTCGTATAGAACAACCTTAAACCGGACGTATCTTCGATTTGTTTCATTGCAGGATTATCGAAATGTACTTCTAACATGTAGTAGGAATTTTTTTTCGGTGATAATGGTAAACCGACATGTTGTGGGAAATTTTCACCCTTCGAACCGATCGCCCATGCTACTAATGGTGTTAAACATTTCTCCCAATCGATGAAAATATCAGGACCGTAACATAGACGTCCTGTATCTTTGGAATATTGGTCCCATTTTGTAAAATCTTCATTTGAATTTAATTCGCATTCATGTAGTAGCATATGATGGACGAATTGGGTGTGATTATGGCCAATTAATGGTTCATAGCCGATTATGTGGTGTTTGTCGTTTAAAATTGGCGCTTTGAAGATTTTACACCAATAGATTGTGTCCATGTTGTTGAAAGTAGCAAACTGTAATTGGGAAATCAAAAGAACAGGTTACGCCACTGTTTGAGCAGGACTGAATTGTATCAGGCTAGCTCCTGGGGTTAAAATCGGTAATGGAGCCTTTAATTTGTTTGGTTTCCTATTTTAGAAGCCTCGATTAACGTCAAAAATTGATTTAAAACCTCTCAATTACAACCCTCCTACATAACTTAGAGCTAAAATGTTTAAAAGCTCAAAAATTTGGTTTGGAAAATTGATTGTAAGCGTCAAAAAATTCTCCATTTGATGCCCCATGAGCATTACTTTCATGGAAATAGCACGAAAAGTCTAAACTTAGCTCGAAAATTTACTAGAAAGAACTAATTGGAGTCCTTCTAAATTGCAAAATTTAGCAAAGTCCTTTTTTGAGAGAAGTAATTTTCAAAAAACGATGGCTTAAACTACAATGCTACAAAATTCACTTTTAAATGTCAAAAAATTTCCTAAGAAGGCACAGCTTTTCTTCTATTTCACTACTGAATCATGAATCAAAAAAGTTCCCTTATTTAGAAGTTTTCAATGAAAGTCAAAAATTGTTTAAGTCTCCAAATTACAATTTTTAAACAATTTAGGACTAAGTGTCTAAGAGCTCAAAAATTTGGCTCGAAAAATTGATTGTAAGCGTCAAAAAATTCTCCATTTGATGCCCCATGAGCATTATTTTTATAGAAATAGCACGAAAAGTCTCAACTTAGCTCGAAAATTTACTAGAAAGAACTAATTGGAGTCCTTCTAAATTGCAAAATTTAGCAAAGTCCTTTTTTGAGAGAAGACATTTTCAAAAAACGATGACTTAAACTACAATGCTACAAAATTCACTTTTAAATGTCAAAAAATTTCTTAAGAAGGTACAGCTTTTCTTCTATTTCACTACTGAATCACGAATCAAAAAAGTTCCCTTATTTAGAAGTTTTCAATGAAAGTCAAAAATTGTTTAAAAGTCTCCAAATTACAATTTTTAAACAATTTAGGACTAAGTGTCTAAGAGCTCAAAAATTTGGCTCGAAAAATTGATTGTAAGCGTTAAAAAATTCTCCATTTGATGCCCCATGAGCATTATTTTTATAGAAATAGCACGAAAAATCTCAACTTAGCTCGAAAATTTACTAGAAAGAACTAATTGGAGTCCTTCTAAATTGCAAAATTTAGTAAAGTCCTTTTTTGAGAGAAAAAAATTTCAAAAAACGATTACTTAAACTACAATGCTACAAAATTCACTTTTAAAGGTCAAAATTTTCCTAAGAAAGCACAGATTTTCTTCTATTTCACTACTGAATCACGAAATTATCAAAAAAGTTCGCTTATTTAGAAGTTTCCAATGAAAGTCAAAAATTGTTTAAAAGTCTCCAAATTACAATTTTTAAACAATTTAGGACGAAAGTGTCTAAGAGCTCAAAAATTTGGCTCTTAGAAATTAGACGAAAACTTCAAAACGACCAATTAGTCCGTTTAAACTGCAAAATTTGGCAAAAATGATCCTTAAAATCTAGTCTTGAAACAAGAAATTTCCAAAAAAAAACATGACTTGAGGCACGAAATGTTTGAACTATAATGCTATAAAATCCTTTAAAAGTCAAATTTTCTCAAAAAAAGACAAATTTGCTTTTATTCTGCAGAAAAATTTAAAATTCAGCTGAAAAATTGACTAAATAGATTAGTTGTGACCTTACAGACTGCAAAATTTGCTACAATTAAGCTTGAAACTCTGAAACTTCTCTTTTTGAAAAAAGCTTTTTAAGGCTACAGTGCTATGAAATGCACTTTTAAAAGTCAAAATATTCCAAAGAAGGCATGAATTTACTTCTGTCTCACTATTCAATCAAGAAATTGCCCCAAAATCTCGAATCAGGGACCTTTTCTTCACAAAGAAGTTCGCTAATTTAAAAGTCTGCAGTCAAAATTAAAAAAATACAAGTCTTTAAATTATTATTATTTTGTTAATTTTGTCTAAACCTCCAAAATTTTGCTCGAACCATTAGTTCTAAGTGCTTAAAAAGTCTTCATTTGGTGCTTTATAAGCAAAATTTTCTTAGAAATTAGAGGAATAGTCTTAAATTTAGCTCGAAAATTATCTAGAAAGGGCTAATTTAAACTCCAAAATTCACCAGAATTCTCCAAAATTTGCTTTGATTTCGCAATTCAAGCACGCAATTACATAAAATTTCCGAAATTCACCGCAAAAATAAAGCTGAACCTAGCACCCGGGGCTAAACTTTTGCCACACCACTGAATTAAACCCACGGAAATCCCTTCAAACTTACATTTTTCAGCACGACATCCCATTGGCGTACGTTGCCACCGATCAATTTCGGCACCGGTGGTGGCCCCAACAGATGCAAACTTTGACCACCCCGCTTATCACCATGGTAGATCATCTCAGCCCCCAACATTGGATCTTGATCGTGATAAGCCCAAATGACTACCACTGTATCAGCCTAGATAAAAAACAATAATTCCGATAATATTCCAAAAAATTTTAGTACAATTTCCAGACTTACAGTCAAGATATAATCGTCAGGATCGCAAGTATCTAAAACCCGCCGAAATTCTAAAATTGTATGCGTACCATTTTGGAGACCTTTCATTAGCGTATAATTATCGGTAATGTCTTTGACTGGGACACTGCCTTGACTAGCTGGCACTCCGTGACAATCCTTGAATCAAAAAATAACACAATAAACAGGTAAAAATAATAATAATAATAAAGCAGACAGATTAGAAAACAAAGCCTTGTTATTATTGTTCAGTTTACATAAGGGTAAGGGTAGAAAAACGTTCAACATTTGGCCGGATATACGAAACGATGACGAAAAAAAACAGGAAATGGAACACTAAAACGGATTCTAACGTTTTTTAGAGCAAAATAGACGATACAAATTGGATACGATACGTCAAAGTTGTACAAATATAGATTGATTGTTTGTGGAATTATTAAATCGGTGACATATTCCCTATCATCAATCTTTTGCAATACAACAGTCTTGTTATTATCACCTCTATTATTTATCGGTTATACAGGCGATTATATTTAAAACAACCGTTGCGCAGTTGATATGCGCAATGGGTGTTTCAAGAGTCGAGGTACTAAAACGACCAATCAGCGACGTTAAAATACACGAATATCGCCGATGATTGTCGGATATGTTGCATTTTAATTTGTTCATTTGTTCTGTTCCATTAACAGAAAATGATAAAGATTGACCGATATGAAATAGAAAGGTATAATTTATCAAATATACAGTTGTCGACGTGTTGAATAAATGGACCTGTCAACGGTCGAATTAATCTCAATACTCGGCACTATTTTTAATGCTAGCCAATGTTCTAAATATCGATGGCCATGACTTTATTACGTAGTGTCGCAGCTTTATTCATACTGCACCAAATTTGACGTTAATGTCAAACAAACGAACAAAGCATGGCCAAGTGTGTGATTCACTCCGTATTTCGACTTTATTCCACCATCATCAAGGATAATGATTTTGTTACAGAATACCACGTTTTAATAATTTAACGCTCAGTAGTCTGTTTTTCCCACGACTTCTACCGTTTATAATGAATGAACAATTTAGTAAAACAAAAACATAACTATCGGTGGCGTTAATGTGTATGGACAGCTTTCAATTACTATATTGAAAGAGAATGGAAGAATTCAATCAATGAGAATAGAATTTATTTGGCTGAAAGCTACTAGTGATTAGTTTTAGACAGACTGACAAGAGTGTGAAAAAATTTGAGAAAAAGTCGATTAATTAGGGCGAATTTGCCCGATTTTTTATTAATTGTTCAGCCTCTTTTTAATGAAAATTCAAACGACTTGTAGCATCATCGATTTGCATAATTTAACAATTTATAATCAACTGAAAGAAAACAAAATTAGTGGAAAAAAACTGGTAAATTTGTATAAAGTTTAATATAATTAAGCGCTTGTAACCGGAAATAAAACAACCAGATAAATATTAGTTATGGCAGTTATGCTACATCGAGAATTTCTTAATTGTACGATACAAACTTTGAAAACTTCTCGATTATAATATGGAGTTAATTAAACGTCTTTAAAGCTATCTTCACATCTTAAAATATGATTAAATGTGGTGTTTAAAGTTGAATACGGACGTGATTATTTTACAGTGCAATTCGAAAAAATGGGCAATTTAACTCTTCATAAAACCCACGTGAAGTTTAAAAATTTGTGTATCAGTAATTTGTGTTAAATTCTTTTGAAATTCAGCCAAAATTTGCGTATTGGTGCCAAAACTGGATTGAAAATCAATTAAAATTGACAATTTGAGACTAAAATTGGTGAATCTAGCGTGAAAATAACGAAATTTAAATTAAAATAAACAAAAAACTATTAGAATGGTCAAAATTTTCAAAAATTTATTGCTAAACTTTTATAAAAATATCAAAATTTTGCCGATAAATGACTGAAATTGATTTTTTTTTCGAACACTAAACATAAATTCGCTCAAAAAACTGTTAATTTTTGAAAATTTCATAAAAATTCAGTCAAAAATCGAGAGTTTAGTACCAAAATTGGATTAAAATTTATAATTTAGTACACCAATGTTTTGAAATATGGACCAAAATTGAAAAATCCAGCTTGAAAATCAAACTAAAGTCGATTTTTCTAGTTTAGGAAAACCAAAAATTTCAAGCTTAGCTCAGAAAAACGGGCCAAACTACAATTTTTCAAAAATCTATCAGTGAATTTTACAAATTTATCCAAATTTTGCCAGAAAAACAAGTTTCGAAGGTAGATTCATTCAAAAAACTGTCGATTTGTGGCGATTTTATTGAAGAACAGTTAAAATTTAGCATTTTGGTTGCAGAATTGGGTTAAAATTCAATTGAAATTCATAATTTAGAGCTTCAGTGTTTCAAAATATTGTCTAAAATTGAAGAATTTAGTTTCAAAATACATTAAAATTGTCATTTCTAGTAATGACGAACCAAATAACATTTCAATTAAAAAGCGGGAAATAATCCAAAAAGAAAACGATTACAATTTTTCACCAGTTTATTAGCAAAATCTCATAAATATCAAAATTTTGCTGAAAAATAACTGAAAATGGCCTTTTTGAGTGGTAAATTTGCTCAAAAAAGTGATTTTTGTCAATTTTGATGAATATTTTAGCACCAAAATGTTTTGGGAGTTAAATATTTTGACTAAAATTTGAAAATTTCGCTGAAAATCAACTGAAATCAGCAATTCTAGTTTTGACCAATCAATTTAAATTGAAAAACTCAAAAAATGGTCCAAATTATAATTTTTCGTAAATTGGCCAGTTTAATTGAAAAATCAACGTTTTAAATTTAAATTAAAAATTCAAAATTTTAATTTAAGTAATATATTTGTTCGAAAAACTGTTGATTTGTTACAATTTTGTTGAAATCCAATTGAAATTTTAGTAGCAAAATTGGATAAACTAAGCCCCATTCAAACCCAAGAACTAATTTTCAAAAAAAAAAAATGATTCTAATTAAATGTATCTAAATCGTAATTTTTATACAATTGACGACAAATCAGAAAAATGGCCAATAAATTGACTTAAAGATACCCATTTTTCTTTTTTAACGACTTTATAACAAAATTTGCTCTAGAATTGGATATTTTCGAAAAATCTAGACCAAAAGTCCAGCAATAGACTTGGAAATGGATTAAAAACGATCAGAAAGTCTCCCATCCTGTTTTAAATTAGAAAATTCGACTTAAAAATATTCGAAAAAACCAATTAACTCCGAAAAACTAAACATTAGCACCCTAACTCGTATGAATAGCTCTTAACTCCTCTACTAACAAATTTAATATTAAGATAAATCATCCAAAGATGGCTTTATGATCGAATTTTATTATTAGTTAAAATTTCATGACCGTTTTCTATTAAAAAAGTCGATTTTCTTGCGGTCGAAATTGAATTTCTTAATAAATATTGTGCGGTTATTTCATTTTCTACACGAAAAAATTCGATGTTAAGAATTTCGGTAAATTATGCGCTTAATTAGATTTGTATTGCGTCGATTTTTTTTTTATTTTCTTCTTCTAACCGCTGTTGTTGTTGTCGTTATTGTTGTTGTTTCATCTTGAGCAGATGGTAATTATTCGGCGAAACATCTGCCCATCGTCATTGTTGTTATTATAATTAAAGCCGAAAAGCAGGTGCTAAATGATTGAAAAAAAAAATTAAATTCGACCTGTGTACACACCAACTCCGGTTAGTTGTCTAATGTTAACGTTTATATTGCGGATATTCCCAATTATTATTAAAACAACTACAACTATGTGAAATTTCTCCAAGTCCTCTTATTAAATATCGAGTCTAATTATCTTAATAACTTACAAGACTTATATTTCATTTGTACAATTACTGTAAAATGTGGGAAGACAGATAATTGGATTTGCTGTACAGAAATTATTCAAAGAAAATTCCTAATTTAATATTTCACTCTATCTTATTATTAATATTAAAACTAGTACTGTAGTGCTTTGAAATACATAAATTACCCCTTTACTAGCTCTAATAAATTCTATTTATTAGAAATTACTTGTAATTTTGTCGTTAATTTCCGACCATTTGTCCTATTTAATTTCACCACTAGGTTGTCATATGCCATAAACTAAACAAAACACCTGGATTCTATAATAATTCGGTTTTAATTGTTTTATTTTCTAGAACTGGAGGGTTAAAATCAGCGTCAACTCGTGACCGACTATAGACTAGAAGATTGAAACAGTAGCTTCTAGAATTTGACCTGACCTGACCGTTTATTATATTTTCTCGAATCAGAGGGCAGAAAACAGTACCGACTGACACAAATATTAGCTACTTTAATTGTTTTCTCTTCAAGAACCAGACCTGACCTGACCGATCCCAATTAGATACTTTAATGGTTCCATTTACTCGAACCGGAGGATTGAAAACAGTGCCAACTCGTGACCGATTACAATAGAACTAGAGGATTCAAAGTGTACACATTATATACTTATAGAATTTGACCTGACCTGACTGATTGTCATATTTTCTCGAATCAGAGGGTTGAAAACAGTGCCGACTCGTCACCGATTAAAACAGATATTAGATATTGTAATTGTTTTATCTTCAAGAACCTGACCTGACCTGACCGAACGCAATTTGATACTTTATTATAGTTTCTCGAACCGGATGGTTAACAACAGCGTCGACTCGTGACCGGCAATAGACTAGAAGATTGAAACAGTAGCTTCTAGAATTTGACCTGACCTGACCGTTTGTTATATTTTCTCAAATCAGAGGGTTGAAAACAGTACCGAGTCCTCACCGATTGAAACAAATATTAGCTAGGTACATTAATTGTTTTCTCTTCAAGAACCAGACCTGACCTGACCGATCTCAATTAGATACTTTAATGGTTCCATTTACTCGAATCCGGTGGTTGAAAACAGTGCCAACACGTGACCGATTATAATAGAACTAGAGGATTCAAAGTGTACACATTATATACTTAGAATTTGACCTGACCTGACTGATTGTCACATTTTCTCGAATCAGAGGGTTAAAAACAGTGCCGACTCGTCACCGATTAAAACAGAAATTCGATACTGTAAGTGTTTTATCTTCAAGAACCTGACCTGACCTGACCGATCGCAATTTGATACTTTATTATAGTTTCTCGAACCGAATGGTTTAAAACAGTGCCGACTCGTCACCGGTTAAAACAGATATTAGATACTGCAATTGTTTTATCTTCAAGAACCTGACCTGACCTGACCGATTGCAATTTGATACTTTATTATAGTTTCTCGAACCGGATGGTTTAAAACAGTGGCGACTCGTGACCGATTAAAATATATATTGGATACTTACTAAAAGATAAGCTTTCATTGTCCTATCATCAACCCATCCTAATACAATATCGGCATTCTCCTTCTTACCATCTGGACTAAAACCAATCGATACATAGCCTAATGTACGTGCTTCAATACGAAATTGTATCTCTTGATGTCTTGGTTGCCATTTCAATACAATATTACCAATATTATTATCTAAAATTACTGTATGTGTCCATTGATTTTCATGTATTTCACGTTTCTCAATTATTGTTGAATTCAATTTTAATTGTTTATCAATAGAATTATTTAATAAATTAACACTATATGAAATTTTAATTAGTCCTAATAGAGATATTATTGTCACAAATTGGAAACTCGCAGTTGCCATTGTTACTGAAATTTATACAGAATAAAAACAATTAGAAATTTAATATTCAATTTACGCTAACATGGACGTAATTAAATAGAATTTTATATTGATATACGTTAACGTAACAATAGTTTATTTGATTTTAAATTTCCGTTATTGACGTCAATATTTAACTGTACTGGCGGAAGTCTTCACACCAAATAACGGGTCGTCTGAATGCATTGCATCGACAATAATAGTAACAATTTCCGTTTTAGAGTAAAATTTATATTAAATTTCCTGGATCGACTCGATTTAACGATTTTGTAGCAAACTCCGCCAAGACAAACCGGCAATTACAACTTTTTGGAAAAAAGTGAAACATTTGACAAAAAATTTACACTCATAATTTTCTAAAAAAATCCAAAGAGGTAGAATCCGTGTCTTGTACTTTAAAATGCTCTTTCCAACAAACCCTAGCACTTGGTTTTACAATAAAAAGTAAAGGAAAAATCGCCTGTCAAACATTCCACTTTTTAGGAGTTATAGTCTAGCTCTTTAATGTAAAAATTCATTTTCAAAAATAACTAAAAAGCCTGAATTTATTCCTTTTTATTTCTAAATTCTATAAAACGAATGATTGGGGTAAATATTTTGAAAAATCTAAGCTAGAAATCTATAATTGACCTCAAAAATGGACTAAATTTTCGACTAAATGGGCTAAATTTGACAATTTAAGGCTAAAATTTGGACTAAAAATTGCGAATAAAGAGAGCAAACTCGGAAATTTCCTTAAAAAAGCGACTAAAAGCGCTTGAGTTATAATTTGCGAATATCTAAATTTGAAAAAATTTATAAATTAGTCAAACGTATTGAAATTTTTAAAACTTTAGCTCTAAAGTTTCTAAAAAAGACTAGATTTGTTTATTTTTCGTTTTAAAATTTGTCAAAGACTCAGAGAAAATTACAAAAATGTGTCAAAACTATAAAATCAGCCTACAAAGTAATTAAGGGTGCCAAATTTGGCCTATCTATAAGATTTGGAAATTAATTTGAATAAAAATAACTAAAAATTACGCCAAAAATTGTACTCTAAAAGGGATTTTTCCCTATTATCTCAACTTTCTTTCAGTTAAGCACCGTGGCTCATTGAAAAGAGCACTTCAAGTCGCAGTAAGTGTTCTTTGAAATTTTGCCATTTTCTTAATTTTCCAAAAAACTATCATGTCAATTGGAAGATTACTTGGATATTTAGGAAACTCTCGGAAAACCAAAAAATAGCCCAAAATTTCCTTAAATTTGATGTTTTTAGACAAAAAACAATTAAAATTATTACTATGATTGTCGATCTAATTAATTCAACGCTGATTACCCGGTGATCAAATAAATTGTTCGTCTTAGAGAAGTTACACTGTAAATTTCCCCGCAATAAAAATATTGTTAAATATTGACTTCCCCCTTAAAAAAATCACCACCCTATTTAAAGCTTTACTAACATGAAAGTAAATACCGGCCATTCATCAAATAAAATGTTGTTTATTCTAGGATTATCAATGAAAATGATAAACTTCAATGAAAGTATTGATAAAACTGAAAACAACTAATTGTGTTGTTTTTCCAGTTTTCCAACTAAATTTCCGGCATTTCTTGTATCGAAAATATTTGCATTTAATTTTCTAACGAACCAACAGGATGTGAGTCATACGAGGTGGATTTAATATTAACAACACCGTTACACCAACAAAACTTACGTGATTAATTAGATGGGGAAATTTCGACTTGCTCTTGAATTATTCCATTATCCTTCAGGACTTATTTACACGATTTTCTTAGAAGAAGATCACATTATTGTCGGACTTGTGCACGGCATTTTCACAAAACGGATCTGCCTTTACCAATTGCCAAAGTTCGACTGAATTGTGTTTGTATGCATGGTACAACAGACCCTCTTCTGTTGTTGTTGTTGTTGTTATTCCATCGTCAGCCAACCAGTACGAGCTACCTTTCCAGCGCTATAATGGGTCCGATCTGGTTGGATTGAAATCGCTACCACATCGTCTACTATGTCTAAAAATAAACCACAATTTCACAGAGATTTCATTCATCTTCTTGCTCCTCCACCACGGCATGGAGCCGTTCCTCTAGTCATCTAATGGATAATTTTCATTGGAAATCCATGGAAATCCAGATTGTGTAAGTATTGAATCCGACAACATCTGCACCTGGTGTTGCTTTAAATAACAAAGAAATTCCGGTATGAGATGGGGCACGTGCCCGAACATCTGTCCCATATTTACTACAAGATGCACATTGACGACTTTCTAGTGGGAAATCGAGAATTATCTCGATGTTCAGTTGAATTAAATCGGGTATTTTGTTGTAATTTAAGTTGAGAAAAATCGTTAAATCCACTTGTTATGCTTCGTTGCAAATGACCTGTTGGCGAAGCCAGCCAATGCATAATAACAATTAGACTCGAGAACATTATTTTTTCTCTCCTCTCTTCGTTGCTTTGGCTTTTATTAAACTGAAATTTATATCAAGATATTTCCGTTGAATATTTTACAAGAACCAGTTCCTTCTGTTTCTTTTTTGTCTTCCATCCAGTTCCGCCTCTTTCTCGATTATTTTCATTATTATTTTGATTAGTCGAAAGGAAATCCTGTGTCATCGAAATTATTTGACCGAAGATCGGAGTGAGATTCGGTAGTCGAGAAAAAAATTCCACGATGTACACAAAATAAAAGATGCATTTTGAATTATTTATAGGCGTTATTTTTTTTTTGAAAAAAATTTTATCACGATTTTCGATTTTTCGTCTTTTCTTCAATTATTCAACAACAATACCAACAACCACACCTAGAATTTTCATCGAACAGGCAAATTTCAGGAATTAAATAAAACAAGAACCAGAAGAACATCTGGCGTGTTTCTAATTTCCGGTATATACAGCGTGTTCCATTTAATTCCATTCGGTAATTAAGCCGTCAATTTTACGATATAGTTTGTCTCGACGTGTAGGGTAGAAATTAGAAAGAGCGCCTCAATTTCAGCTCGAAAATCATCTAGATTTGAGAAAATTCACTAGGAAATGATTATTTCTAGTCTAGTCCAAAAATAGACTAAAATTTCGACTAAATTTATCAAAAATAGACGATTTACGATTAAGAACTGGGCTAAAAATTGTTAATCAGGTCATTTTAGCTCTAAAGTCGGCTAAATTACTAAATTTACTTATTTTTCGCTGAAAAATTTGTAAGAAACGACTTGACATACCGTACAGAACAAAAATTAGAAATAGTACCCGTAATTTTAGACAAAATCTAGGCTAAATTTAAGAATAAAAAGCACAATTTTTGAAAATCCAAAATTCGTAAAAGTGCTTGAATTATACAGTTTCCCGAATTAGTTTAATAGCTAAATTTCGGAATACTGATAAAAGCGACAACATCTTGAAATCTTCAAGAATTTAGCTCTAAAATTGTCAAAATTCGAGTTTTCGCTGCAAAATTTGACAGAAATTGAAACAAAAGTGTGCTAATATTGTAAAATCAGCCTCAATAAGTCATGAAAATTTTTAAAGTTGACCCATCGACAAGATTTAGAAGCAAAATTTACATTAAAAAACTGACAATTAGGACAGAAATTTTGTAAAAGGCCAAAAATGGATTCTAACTTGGACTTTACTTCAAAAATAGACCAAAATTTAGGATAAGAATTGAAAATAAAGAGTAAAATTTGTTGAACACAAAAAACAACTAAAAGTGCTTGAATTCTAAAAGAACAAAGCATCTTGAAATTCTTATTGTTAATTAAAACTTTGGCTCTAAAATAGTCTAAAAGTGACTGAATTTATGTTTTTTATTGAAAAATTTGCTAGAACTTCGAACAATATTCGAAAAGTTTGCTAAATTCAAGAATCATTCTCAAAAATAATCATCAAAAATGTCAAATTTGGCCCCAATATTTAGAAGCAAAATCTGCTAAGCAGAAAGAAACAACTAGGCTAAAAATTGAACAATAAAAGACACAAAAAGTGCCCATATTTTCTCTATTGACTTGGATATTTACACTTCCTCCAATTAGATTTGATTCAAGTAGAAAGTCGGCCAAAATTTTAAAATCAGTCCCAAATAAATAGAGGAAAATGCCCAATTCGATCCGCCTGTATCATTTAGAGGCAAAATTTGCTAAAAAATATTGACAATTAGGCCAAAAATTTGACTTTAAATTAAATTAAGTTTCGGGAAACTGATAAAAGGGAAAACATCTCGAAATCTCCAAGAACTTAGCTCTAAAATTGTCAAAATTCGAGTTTTCGCTGCAAAATTTGGCAGAGATTGAAACAAAAGTGTGCTAAAATTCTACAATCAGTCTCAATTAGTTGTGAAAAATATTAAAGTTGACCCATCTCCAAGATTTAGAAGCAAAATTTACAAAAAAAAAAAATGACAGGACAGAAATCTTGTAAAAGTCCAAAAAGTGGATTCTAAGTTAGACTTTATCTCGAAAATAGACCAAAATTTCGGCCAAAATTTAGGATAAAAATTGAAAATAAAGAGTACAATTTATTGAACACAAAAAACATCTAAAAGTGCTTGAATTCCAACATTTGTTTGATTAAGAGAACAAAACATCTTGAAATTCTTATTGCCAATTAAGACTTTAGCTCTAAAATAGTCTAAAAATAATTGGATTTATCTTTTCACTGGAAAAATTGCTAAAAATTAAAATTGGATTTGAAAAGTTTACCAAAATTCAAGAATCATTCTCAAAAACAATCATTAAAAATGCCAAATTTGGTCCATTTGCTACAACAATTAGCCTAAAAACTGGACTCTAAAATTGACAAAAAATGCCAATATTTTCTCTATTGACTTAAAAATTTGCCCTTCCTTCAATTAGATTTGATTCAAGTCGAAAATAAATAGTGGAAAATGCCCAATTCTGTACCATTTAGAGGCAGAATTTGCTAAAAAATGTTGACCATTAGTCCAAAAATTAAACTTTAAGTTAAATTAAAAGTATCTAAATTTTTTTCTATAGAGGCCACAAAATTATCCTTTCTTCTATTAGATTAAGACCAAAGTTCGATGAAAACAGGCAATGTTGGAAGAAAATGCCAAAAAGACCTCAAACCAAGATTTCAATTCTAAAATTTCAGGCTGAATCACGCCACCCCGTATTAACTCATTAATTATCCCATCTCAAACGGACAGCTTGTATATTTGTGATTTTTATAAAATCGTCCAGCACAACTCAATTGAATAGAATTTTTAATAAATTAATTAGAGAATTTTAATCGAGTTCAATTTAAAATTGACGATATTAACCGAATTGATGATGTATTCCCATCGATATCAGTCACAATGGGCTTTTTCATCTGGGAATTTTTCAGTTTAAAGCCCCCGTCTCTTCGTATAACACAATAGAATATAATACAGTGTGTAATATTGTCGAAGGGTACGTTCTCACGGGGGTTATTCTCCCCTTGTTCATTCAATAAAAGTTGTCGACATTTTTCTCGATTTCATTCCATAATTTCCACTCTATTTTACAATTTTTTTAATAAATTTCAATCTATTTTTATGGCGAATTTCCGTGAGAATTTCCCCATTAATACCCTCGAAATTCTTAAAATACCACAACTAACCAACAATTGGCACAATAGCCGAATGCAGGTAGTTTGTGTCAATTGTAAAGAATTAAAATCATCCCTTTTAGTTGAATAAAGGGCAAATTTTGAAATTTATCTACTTATTTGTTGTTGTTTTTTTCTATCATACTTTAACTGAAAGGTGGGAAAAGAAATCAACAACTTTCTCAAAGTTTTACGTTATTAGTTCGATTTTAGGGGGTGTTTTTTTGCTAGTTAATTATTCCCACGAAGGGTGTTGTTGTAGAGATAGAACATATGTTCGTTGGTGTATTTTCGTTCTTTTGACCACTATTAGAACTTTCCCACAGTAATTTCCGATTCTCTCAATGTAATAAAGTTGTGTTTGTATGTGAATAGAACAAGGCAATAATGGGATTTTTCTAGTACTATTACTTATGGAATTAGGGATGAAATTCGATAATAACAAAATTGGATTTAGGCGTTTTCTTGCTGATTTATAAAACATGAACCTNGAAAATTGTTAAAAAAATGTCTAAATTGCAACAATAACCGATGATTTAGAGTAATCTAGATTGAAAATCTTCCAAAAGTACCAAAACAATAGCTAAAAATCGGGCCTATATGGTTTATAACGACTTCATCAAATCTTTGAAACGTGAATCGTAGCATTCTTCGGACAAATTTTAAACTCAATCAAATATGAAGTCATCTACGACACTATGTATCCAAGACATAGTCGAACAAGAAGTTGATGAGCTCGTAAATTTTAAGAATAAATAATTTGGCCAGAAAATTTCTCCAAATTTTGATCAAAACCAGAGGTGGTTTGATTGTGATTTAATTGTTAGTACCTTTAAAATTTTAGACCTTTTAAAATTTTTGTCACCATTAAAATTCCTCTAAATATTGGCGACCCCAAATGTAGCGCCGCTAGTCCCGGATTTTGCGGGCCTAAGCCGAAAAACATCTCTGATTAAAACAGCAAATCTCCATTTGTGAATGGACTAAAATAGAAATTAACAATAACGGGCGATTTATAACAAAAATGACTTAGAACATGAACTAGAAAGTCGAAAATTTAGCCGAGTAATAAAACAAGAGTGCTAAATTGTACCTTAAGTGTAGAATTTGTTAGAAACTGACGAAAATTGATAAAAAATTTAACAAGATTTGTTAAAATTTGAAAGTAGTTAAAGAATAGACTACAAAGTCAAGAATATAGTTCGAAAATTGTTTAAAAAATGTCTAAATTGCGCCGTTTTATCACTCAATAATAAAAATCGATGATTTAGAATAATCTAGATTGAAAATCTTGCAAAAGCACAATAACATTGGCTAAAAATCAGCCTATATGGGGTTTACAACGACTTCATCAAGTCTTTGAAACGTGAGTCGTAGCACTCTTCGGACAAATTTTAAATTTAATCAAATATGAATCAATCTACGACACAATCCATCGAGAAGTGGATCCCCAAATATTAAAAAAAAATAATTTAGAGTCACAAATTTTCCAGAAATTAACAATAACCGATGATTTGAAACGAAAATATCTTCAAACATAAACTAGAAAGTCGAAAATTTAGCCCAACATAAACAAAAAGGGCCAAATTACGGATTGAACATAGAGTTCGTTGAAAACTGATAAAAAGCGACTAAAAATCTTGCTTAAAATTGAATAAAATCAATCAATTTTTTACCATTCAAACGGGAAATTAGCAAATGAATGAATTTTCTTTAACGTGGACTAAAGTCGAGAATTTAGCTCGAAAATGACAACAGATTGTCTAAATTGAATCGCAATAATTCCAGAATAAATCAGCTTGAAAATCTTCCAAAAACTGATACGAAAGCAACCCTAATTTGAGACACCCCGTATAATAAAAGTGGGCAAAATCATCCGATATAATAATTCAACTATATTTGCCTGTAAATTTAGACTTCCTGTAACACAATATTTGGTATATCTGGTTGCTTACACGACAAAATACCATAATTGGAGCTAATTTCATTAATCAAACACAAACTTTAACACCGTCACGAGAATTATTTGAACACAACCCGAATGCTTACGGGTGTTGGACTTGAGTAATTAATTATTAATCAAATTTAAGTATAAATGAAAAGCCAATTAACGGTAATGTTGAACAGATCGAGAAAAGTTAGGCTCATCGACTGGGAATTTCAATTAAATTGATAAGAAACGGAAATTGAAAAAATCCGCTAATCTACACACATTGCAATTTTGATAGCAAATTTGCCAATTATTATTCATGAATTTCCGTTTGATTTTCAGCCGGGGAGAATTCCCGCATAAATCGTGTAGAAATTTCGCTTTAAAGCTAACGATTTTGATAATTGAAACACCTACAAGTCGTATTCGAGAGAAGCAAGAAACCAGAAAGACAACGCCAATTATTTAGATTTTTTTTCTGTAATAAAACTGGAAATAGTTAATTTAATCAAACTTACAGAACTGGAAATCCGTCTTGACTTGTTGTTAACGTTTTAATGAAGCAATTTTGTAGTCTTATTGGAAATTAAATAGATTAAATTAACAACTGTTATAAAACTTCAAAATGACAGTTCTGCAGGTTGTCCAACGTGACGTTCCAAAAATCACCGAAATCATAACCTCCAATTGTGCCAGAGAAAGAGATAGCGCGATTATTTATGTTGCTACACCTGTTAATTCTAACATAGCCTACTTGAGTTACTCCTTTTCTTTCTCAGAAATTGGCGTTTTCAAGACTACTTACGGTATGTTTATCGTTATTAATTAATCTAATTATCTAATTAAATTATTTCTTAATTATCACTAATTAATATAAGGTGTTGTACAAAATAATAATATTGAAATATTTGTAGGTTATCTGTGACGTTTATGCAATGAGCTACCTAGAGTGCTTATCCCCTATACTTGTATAAGACCAATTTGGTCATCATATGGAGAAATTTTGACAGTTATTCCTTACTCTTTCTAACTTATGAGTGTGTCGTTCAATAGGGACCTCCTTTTCTCAAGCTTTGGTCGACCAAAGCTTGAGAAAAGGAAGACGATATGTTAGTGTCGTTCCAGTTGAAACGAGACCGACATGTCGACATATCCAAGATGTCTGCCACCATACGTGGGCACGTTTTTTGACCGGATGAGCACTCTAGGTACCTCATTGCGTTTATGAGACTTGTTTATGAAGTTAACCAATAGGAAGGTAAGATTGAGGCGCCAAATTTGAATCAGGCTAGTTTATTAATGGATATTCTATATTGTTGTTTGATATTTTATAATAGAATCTATTAAAATCTGCAAGTTTATAAGATTCTAAAACATTCTAGTAAGTTAACCAACTTTATTTTCCAGAAATCACTAAATGTAAGTAAGATAAGATATATTGGTACACCTGCTAATACCACCATAGCCAACTTAGAATAATCTTAGTCACAAATTAGTTCCATATTCATCGTTTCTAGCATCAATTTTGTGGTAAGTTTAAATATTTACGTTTTATAATTATTAATTTAAACCTAGTTAATTAATCTGCGGGATTATTGTTTTATTATCACTAATTAATATGAAAACTTTCTATAAAATAGGAAAATTAGGGCGTTTGTAGATTAGGTTCGAGTTATGTCATTTAGTAACCAATAGGAGGTTGCTATCGGGGCGCCAAATTTAAATCGATTTCGTTCAAAAATCCAATTTCTTCAGTCAATTTTCTATGGTGTTTTTTTATATTTTATAATAGAAACACGAATTTCGTTTACGTTCAAGTTTATATTGAAGTTTCTATTAAAAACCGGATGTCTATGTTGCAATTTAATCCAATTACACGAAATTCTCTTGTATAACGTTGTTGAATTGTTGATGGAAATGAGAAAAGCTGAATACAAATAAGAAAGGAAATGAATTTCTCTTATTTTTAATAGACTGTTGAGCTTTGTTGAAGATTTGCCAAATTGAAATAATAATAATCGCAATAACAATATAGAGATTAAAGTTGATATCGCTTCAATAATTGAATTGAGAGATTAGTTGATTCTTATATTAAGAGATTTACAACGTTTAATTAAATCAATATAGAAAGCAACCGGTTTCTTTAACCCCTAATCAAGTGGAAAGGTAATCGCTTTAATGATTTTAATTATAATTTAAATACGTATTGATTGTTGGCTGAGATTGTGCGAATTCAGTTGAAATAGAAAGGATTCGCTATTTGAATTTCAAATTGAAATAATCCAACAATTTTCTTCGTGTTTTCGAGTGTTTTCCCAATGGAATACTAAATGTGTTTCTTATCGATAAATCAACACTTGTACGAATCGAAATAGCTCTCTATTAATTTGGACAATCACTCGAAATAACCATTAATGATAACGATTAAATTATGATAACACTAATGTTGGATTAAAAGGCGATTTAGATAGTTTTTTGGAGATAATGTTCGAGTTTAATTGGAGATTTTGGAGGGTTCTTATTGAGGTGGGAAAAAATGATTTTTTTTAATTTCTTTTAATTTTATTTTAAATTGTTGAGAGGTTTCATTGTTGAAGCTTCAAAATGAGGCAATTTTAAGTCAATTATGGTCGAATTTCGAGTTGAATTCGCCAATTTTGGGCTATTTTTAGTGCTTTTAGGGCTCAGTTCTGACAAATTCTAGTACCAAAATATTAAAATTGAAAAAAGGGCAGTTTCAAATTATCAATTTTAAAGGGATTCCGGTAATAGTTCAAGGCGAGTGTAGATTCATCGATTTTGGGAAGGATTTTCGTAAATAGGGGTGCGAGATTTTTTTAAGTTAAATAGAGCTATTTTCGAGTTGAATTTCAAAGTTTTCGCTTAAAATCGTCGATTTTTTTCCATTAAATGGCTAAAGTAAAAAGATTTAGGCAATTTTTTTACCAAAATGTACATTTTTATGCCATTCTTTTCGAAATTTGCCAAAATTTCGAGACTTAAACTATTCAAATTTTGTGCTATACTTCAGTAAATCTTCACCAATTTTATTGAAATTTGAAAATAAGTTATCTTAGGATGACTTTTGATTTGAATTTTAGCCTTTTGGTTTCGATTTTAACATATAATTGACCTAAATCCATAATTATGAACATTAATTCGTTAATACGTCCCTGATCTGATTCCAACTCACTACACGACATTAATTCTTATAATTAATGAAAATTGATTGTTCCATTTTTAATTGCTCCAGATTTCCCCCCATGTCGTCGACATTTTACAATGTTTGACAAGAGATCATCTCTTAAATTATTATTTTCATTAATTTTTTATGCCAAAGGCAGTAAACGGCCCGGAATACATCTTCGATTCAGTGTGTAAAAAATAGTAATATTTGATCAACGATTTCTGTTAAGTTTTCGAACGGATTTCAACGATTCAAACGGCATTAGAAAGACCATTTCAAGGTGCATCTACTGGGGTTTTCTATTTTCAAAAATTTGAATACAATTCTGAGCTAACCAAAGAAATCTTGGAGTATGTTTTGCGTATGATTTTATACTTTTGTTGTAATTTTTCCGAACATACGAGTAAGTTTTTCTCGAAAATTGTATGCAACTAAGAAAGAAGATAAAATTGTTTACAAAGCAGTGTAAATCTTATTAGAAAAACATTAAATTCTATCGGGGGAAAGTTCCTAAAATTGACAATATTGGGGGATGTTCAGGTTTTCAAGTTGAAAATTGTGCAATAAAACTTGTAACAAACTCTACAATTTTTCATTGATTTTTCTGGAAAACTAACAGCCCGGTAGGAAATTTTTTAGAGGTTTGAAAAACACTTTCGATTTGCGAAAATTATCACAAAATGTTGACCCGGCTATAAGGAAAAATATAGAGAAAACCATGCTCCAAGATTTTCCTCTGTAGGTGAGGATTTAATTGGAATTCTTCGAAATAAAATCCACCTCTAGATGTATCTTGAAATGCTCTTTCCAATATTGTTTTAATCGTTTAGAATGAATTGAAAATACGGAAGAAATCGTTGATCAAATATTAGCATTTATCACACACCAAGTCAAAGAAAGGATACTCTAATTCTTCATCTATTTGCCGAAAACTGAAAATTTTCGGAAAATTTTTCAAAAATCTGGAAAGTAGTTTCTAATTGCTATAAGCTTTGGAAAATAAACAATAGTGACCAAATTATGGGGGAAAATATGAATACATACGCGAAATTTTATAAAATAAACATACCCTAAGATTTTCTTCAGCCCAGAATGTAATTGGAATTTTCTATAACGAAATCTATCTCTAGATGTACCTTGAGATGCTCTTTCTAATATTGTTTAATCGTTTCAATCGAATTGAAAACAAGCGAGAAATCGACGATCGAACATTGGCATTTTTCATTGAAGAGGGTGTACTCAAATTTTTCGTCGATTTTCCAGAAAATCAACAATTATATCGGAGAATTTTTTAGAAATCTGGAATTTAGTATAAACCATATAAGAATCATTGCAAAATCAACAATATTGACCAAGTTATGGGGTGAAATATAAAAACATAACCGAACCTATGAGGAAAAAACGTGGTCCAAGATTTTTCTTTATAATTCAGAATTTTATTGGAATTTTTTAAAACAAAAACTACCCCTAGATGCACCTTAAAATGCCCTTTCCAACACTATTCGTATCGTTCAAATCGGTTGGAAAACAAGGGAGAAATCGTCGATCAAACTCTGGTATTTTTGTAGACCCAGAGGGTGTATTCCGAACCCTTAAATTTTTAATTTGTTTCAAAAATAACTACAAACGTTAGAAAAAAAAATAGGACTTTATTGACATTTATTTTTACAACAACCAGACAAACATGTTTACAGAAATAGGTCACGTTTTGATAAATTTCAACTCGTAAGTGTATTATTTTCCCTTATTATTATTATTATTATTATTATTACCATTTAATACCATTATTATTATTATTTTCATAAATAATTCACATTTAATTACGTTAAAATTTACAAACAATTACACGAGACAATCGATTAAATTCACTTTGGGTGGTTTTCAATAAATGCAACCCAACGGAATTATAAAAATATTGTTCATAAATCGACCCTTAAATGAAATGAAGATTTTTTTTTTGAAGAATGATAGCCACCCTTTTAATGTTTACATTTTACTGCACGCATGTTCATTATTGCCATTACCTAGTAGAGTGATGGATGTTTCTTGTCCAACAACCGCATCAAAACGTTTATTAATCGATAAACTACCCCGTTTTCGATTACATACCGATTGATTACGCCGTGTCGATACCATAGAGAGGGTGGTTGCCTGCTGTCCCTGGCACGTACTACAACGGGATGGTTTCGGTTTGATGCACAACAGATAACTGGAAAAAATAACAAAAAAAACCACATTAAGGGTGTGTTGGCGATAATTCATATGAGCGAAACTTAATATTAGTGAATTAGATTCATTCACCCTTAAATGGACGATAATCCAAATGTGCCAAGTTCGGGATTATCTGATGAATTGTTGGGTAGAATTATACAGTTTTGCTTTACTGAATAAAAAAGGAATAGTAGATTAAGGGAATATTTTCAGATGTTTTTTTTCCAAATAGACAACCGGCACGTGTACTGCAAACATACAGGGGAATTTTCTACAATTTTATTATCATTATTATTTATTTTTCAATTAAGTAGACAACCCTTGTGTGGAATTGTGTAGAATGGGGGATGTAAAATCGAGGAATAAAGTTGAGAGGGTTGTTTTATGCCGTCTGTTTCGATACTTGTGTTTGATATAAAAATTCCAAAAGTGAACAGAAACGAATAGAATTAGTAAGATCAAGGCTCGAATTCTGTAATTTTATAAAATTCGTGATTATCTCGAAATGAATAAACAAATACTGCGCATATTACAGCGCAAGTATTTTATTTTAACCCTATTATTATTCAAACAAATGCCAATTGTTAAGAGGACTCGATGATATATTGTGAATAGAGCCGGTTTGTAGAAAGTTACAGAATACGGCCTTAAAATCTTGAAAGTCTTCAATTTCAAAATTTTTCTAAGTTATGATTGAAATTAAGGCTCGAATTCTGTAAGTTCAATAATTTTATACCTATTTTCAACACCAAGAAATTGGTTACATTGGATGCAAATTGGTTATATGCAAGGTGATAGAGTCTATTTGTAAGAAGTTACAGAACACTAGCCTCAATCAGTTATGTATTCAATTTGTGTATCTGTTCGGAATGTCTTGCATGTATATTAGCCTCTTATTTCCTATTAATTGAATTGGAAATTGTTCACAATTTCATGTAGAATTGTACGAAACTAGGGATGTAAAATCGACAGGGTTGTTTTATATCGTCTGTTTCGATACTTGAATTTAATATTAAATAACTTCCCTACTTTCTGGCCGGGGAAGTTAAAAAAAGGGATAAAAACGAATAGAATCAGAAATTAAGGCTCGAATTCTGTACGTTTACTAAATTGATGATTATCTCTGAACGAATAAACGTCTATTGCGCATTCTCAAAGAAATGTCACATGTCTATTTGTAGAAAGTCACAGAATACGAGCCTCAATTCTTACATACTTCCTTAAGAACTCGAACGCCAAAGATAGTTTTTGACTAACAATTTCTCATTTATTTTTTATTCTCAAAGCAAGTGTTGCAACCCTTTGGAAAGAGCATTTCAAGCTGCAAGACATGACGTTTTTTGTTTTGGAAAATTTTGTGGAAATTTTGAATTATAGATGGAAATCTAGAAGCATGTGTTTGCCATAATTCAATAGTTTTTTTGCAATGAATATAAGATTTATTCAGTAAGTTTTCTAAATATTCAAAAATTTTCCAATAAGCTTCATAATTTTCCGGAAAATTCGTGAAAATGCCAAATTTCTAGCGTTTTCTTGCACAATGTTGCATTTTCAGGAAAATGTCAGAAAGTTTTTGAAATTTTGGAAATTTGGGGAAAACTACCGAATCGATCGGAAAATTTCGTAGATTTTTGGAAAGTTCTTTCAGTTTGTTATCAATCAAACCCCATATCTATTGAAAACAAAATAACATCGGCTGAGTTATGGGGAAAGCATAATAACATATGCTTCTAGATTTTTATCAATAACTCAAAATTTTCGCAGAATTTTCTAAAACGGAAAACATTATGCTATGAAGCTTGAAACGCTCTTTCCAACGCTCTTGTAATATTTTATTTTAGAGTGAAAATTGTCGGAAAAATCTACTATCAAAAATTACACTTTTTTAAGGAGTCTGGTACTTTAAATCAATACAAATTCCTCGATTTCAAAAATTTTCTAGAAGTGACAGTTTCATTTCCAAAGGCAAATAACTTGGTTAAGATTAAGGCTCGTATTCTGTAATTTTAATAATTATATCCCTATTTCGAACACTAGAAAATTGATTACAAACTGTGGATAGATTTGTAGAAACGTATAGAATACGAGCCTCAATCTAATATCGATCGCTTTAAATTATCAATGTTTCAAAAAATTGACAACTAGAACTTATGTATCGATTTCAAATGCCTTACCTGTACATTAGCCTTTTATTTCCTATTAATTTAATAGAAAATTGTTCAATATCGATCGTACACTTACCGATTAAAATGCTTGCGAAAGGCACCACTAACCCAATACAATGCCACAGGATTTGCACAAGAATTCAAATAACATAAACAGAAACCAACAATACGCAAATAATGCCAGAATGCATTGTACAATTCAAGTGCATTCGGATGGAAATAGAAGAATAACATAAACATATGCGATGGTAGGAAACATACGGCGAATACAACAACGAAGATTAGTACTGTAATTGCCACCTTTTTACGAGCTTTAATCTATAATAAATTACAAAAATAGAGTAATTATTCATGAAATTTTATAGGGTGTACCCCGATAATTCTCCTGAAAGTAAGTTGTGTCTTTGTTGGTAATGCAGATTACTGCAAAAATCACCTGTCGCTAATACAGATTGCTGAGTTATCGACAGTAATCTGCATTACCGACAGAGTCTACAAAGTCACAATTAACTTTGAGGGGAATTACCGTGGTACTCTTGATTTTAAAGTTACTTGTTTTTGTGTCCCTTGTATCTCTCCCGGTACATTCTTCGTGCTTACAATCAAATGATTGGCCATATTCAAATAGAAAATTGCAATTATTGTTAACGGTACAATGTACAATGTAAGAAATCTTGACATAACCATAACTTGAGGGTAAGTACCGTTCAACCAATGTGTTGGAAATGGGTAGCATACAACAAATTGTACATTACCATCATCGTCGCGGAATTCTTTCAAATACGACCCGATAGCTGCCGGTATGGAGCACAATATTGCTAGCAACCATATCGAAATAGCAATACATAATGTGAATCTTGTTGCTTTTCGTCCACCACCTATAGAAATTAATTAAATTTTCTCGGACATTGTTTAGTTGTACATATTAAAAATTATGATTAAAATAAAACGTACTCTAAGGGTTGTTAGATAAGCTCAATTTCAACCCCCAATGGTGTTTTATTTAATCAACTCGTATCATTTTGGAATTGTACGGGTTAATTGTGAAATGTTGGGCTATTAAAATGATGACGTGGCGATTCAATTTTTGAGTTCAAATGTGGGTTGCTCCAAATTGCGGTTAGAGATATTTAATTTAGTGATTTTTGAGGGAAACTAGATTTATTGTGGTTGTATTGATCGGAATTTAACCTCAAATATATTCAAATTTTGTGAATATTTTTCAATTAGAGAATAAATGAGGTTATATTTAGGGACTAGGTTTATGTTTGTGCCAACAATAATGTGAAATTCAATAAATTAATTAAATTTTGTAAATATTTGGGTTTTTGAAATCATTGAAATTTTTGAGGTAAAAGGTGGGTTGCTCCAAACTGTGTCAAATCCGAGATTAGAATAATCGAAGTTAGTGATTTTTGAGAGAAACTAGAGTTGGTTGTACTCTCAATAATGTGCATTTAAATAAAGTAGGATTGTGTAAATATCCCTGATTCTCAAAAAGTAAGACGTGGCAGTATTTTTGTGAAAATAATTGGTGATTTTTGAGAGAAACCAGGTTTATGTTGGTAGTATTGGGAAGATATAACCTCAAATTAGGTAAGATTTTGTTGTGTAAGTCAAATTTAATAGATATTTTCAATTTTTGATTTTGATTTAGAATGAAATTTAAAAAGTGGCGATATTTTTCAGGAAATTGAAAGAAAAAAACAAATATCTAAAAAATTATAGTAAATATTTAACGAAGTTTGGTGCAACCCAGTCTAACTTTACATTTCGCAAACAATAGATGTCGCTGTTGATATTTACCGATTTATGATTGTGAAAATGCGTTTAATTTAGTGATTTTTAAGACAAACTAGTTTTATGTTGGTTGAACTGGTGAGAATATAAAATAAATTAAAATTTGGAAAAATATTTTTGGTTCATAATTTCTGTTTGAAATAAAGTAATAAAAAGTAACCAGTGTATAGTGATTTTCAAGGGCAACTAGTTTATGTTGGTAGTTCCGAGAAAAACATAACCTCAAATTGATTGTGGTGTTAGTAAAATTTTGTAAACGTGGCAATATTTTTCAAGAAATCCGCAATTTGATAGAATACTTAAAAACGTGGCAATTTGGTGTAACCTAACCTAATTTTAGTGGTAATTATTTTTGTAAACGTTAGATGGCGCTGTTAATTGCAAGTGTTGAAATTGGCAGATTTCTACTAATACTGGAGATAATGGCGCGATTTTCAAATTGTTGCGAAATTTTGGTAATCTATCTGAAAATGTTTGAACTTATAACTTTTCCCCCATGCAATATAGAATACAACATTCAACTTACTAGTAGCGTGGAATTTCTTTAGCGGATCAACGATAGCAAAGAATCGATCACCAGATAGTGCAGTCAATGTAAATACTGATACACCGATTGATATATCTTTGGCTGTTTCCGATATTTTACATATTGCAACGCCCCATGGCCATGATTCTAATGTATAAATAACGGATGTGAATGGTACGCTGGTGATGATGACTAGAAGGTCGGCTAATGCCAACGATAGAATATACCTGCAAGAAATAACGAGATGAAAATTAATCTTTTAACTGAAATAGAATACGAACATGCCGTCTTATCAAGATCTTTGAACGCTTTAAAGTTGACGTTGATATAGCGACAGACAAGATTAACGAACAGACTGAATGGTCGTGATTCAATTATTCGACTCTACCTCTGGTTATGGTTTGAATAAAATGGAAAAAAGTCGTAAGGATTANCGTAAAAAAACAAAATTAGTATGTCGAAACCTTACATCAATGTTCCGGAAAACTAACAATGCGATCGGAAAATTTCTGACAGATTTGGAAAGCGCTTTTAATTGGCCACATGTTGTGTGAAATTCATTAGAGAATAAGCAATATTTGCCAAGTTATGAGGGAAAATATAAAAAAAAACCTGTAAAAAATACTAAAAAACATGCTTCTATCTTTCCTTCTGTAACTCCAAATTACATCCGGATTTCCAAAAATCTGATATATATACTTCCCTCCGCCTTGAAATGCTCTTTCAAATTCCGTTTAGAACATTGAAATCCGTTGGAAAATAAAAAAGTTACGTTGTTTTCCGATTGCTGCTTCATCCCCTTAAAGGAACTAAAAAGAAGCAATTACGTGTAAATTTTATAAATTACTAGAACACAAATATCTCGAAAACCAGAAGAGATATCGATATCGTAATATCTCAATAGATTCTAAATGCATTTCTGCATCCGTGCAACTCCATAGATTTCGAAATAATCAGCTGAATTTCGTGAAATAACTGAAAATTGCGTACTTTAGAAAGAGAGCATGATTTTACTGGAACACACATTTCATTCAGTAAAGTTGACAAAATCTATTGAAATTTATCGCAACAGATAGATGAAAGTTAGCTCTACAACTGTTACTTATTGAATTTGGAATTATTTTTTTCAGTTTTTTGAAAATAGCGTCGAAAGTAACCGTTTTTTGCGAAATTATAAATCGATAAGTAACGAGCATTTGATGCTATAAATTGTACGTTTTTTAACGGACTCTTGATGGGAAATTGCGTTAATTTGATCGTTTTGCTGAATTTCAGTTGTTTTATTGTTACAATGAAACGAGATGAGGAAATTTGCGTACAGAATCAACAATAAGATTTTTAACATAAAATTCAAATAAACTGAACAGTTCTCATTTTACAACATTGTTGTGATACTATTTTAAAAACTCTGTTTATCAGAGGGTTGCGCTATTGTTCTTTTTCTAAATAATAGACACATTCTTATGGAAACGACAACAATACAATTTCGCGTTATGAAAAATGACAACGTCTACCAATGGATAGCTGGCAACAGTTATTACAGTTAAACAGAACGTGACTTCATATAAATCACGAATGGAATGCGGTCGGGTGTAAAAAAATATACAAAAACGATAACAGAATCGACTCGAAATTGACACAGTTATTTTTGTAAATATTGTGGCGTCGTTTAGAAATCGAACACTGTAAAAAAAACGATAGAATATTTAACATAATTCGTGAATTATGATCGCATCTGGGCTGAAATGGAGAAATAACCGATGAAACCGGCTGAAATAATCTTGGGGGTGTTTTTTTCCCGATAGCGTTCCTATAAATTTACCATCTATTGGATTTGTAGGGGATATTTGAGCAAAAAATGAGCTTCGTAGCTCAAGTTTGCTCCATTTCCAAAAGACTTGGTCATTCTGGATCATTTTCGTGCACATTGGATTGGTGAAAACCGTAATATAGTCAAATTAAAGCGATTTTCCAGCAATTTCCCGATACGCTACGAAGCTCTAATTTTGCTAAAATGCCCCCCGAAGACTATTCTACAAATCTTGGAACTTATTTTCAGAAATATTCAAATGAAATTAGACTTCAATTAGAGCATCCACCATTCTTCATTAAAGCTAACACCTAACTAAATATTATTTCATCCAACAAAAGTAAATTTCTTCGACGTATTTTACTAACAATCGTTTTCCCCGCCAAATCAGTTTCAATTTTTTAAATTTTTGGATAAATTCAGCATTCTCAGTCATTCTACGTGCACATGCGATTCGTGAAAATTGCAATATTGTCGAATTAATGCAACTTTCCACCAATTTCCCAATGAACTACGAAGCTCTAATTTTGCTAAAATGTCCTCTGAAGCCCATTCTACAAATCCTGAAACTTATTTTCAGAAATTTCTAACTGAAATACGCGGTATATGTAGAGAAATTAGCGTTGAATTGGCGCATCCACCATTTTTCATTAAAACCAACACCTAATTAAATCCTGAAGCGCGAACGGACTTTATCGTTACAAAAATTATAGGAATTCTTGTAATTTTCCCGGCTTTTCAATATTCTATTTCCTCCAATAAAGTTTTCCGCACCAACCGGTGTAGATTTACGGATAAATTCAACGATAAAGTTTGGTTTTCTATTAATCGATTTTCCGCATTCTAATTTGGTTTATTTGTCAAATTAACAATAAATTCCATTAATTTTTTTCAACGTTTAAGTGCTCGCACTGGAGAAATTCAGCGTTCAACACGTACATATTTGGGGGGTAGTTTTTTGCCGGTAGACGAATTGAAATTTACTCCGCCCCTAAATTACAGTTTTATCTATATAGAAATGTTTGTAGAAGATGGAAGGATCCAAGGAATTGTCTGATAAGAACTACGGGAGTCATATTTTATAAAGTGAATCTATTGAGCAAAAAATCAAATAAATTTTTGTGGTTTATAAATGGGAATTTGGAGTTTTCTCTAAATGTTTGTCTAGAGTTTGATAAATTTGATAAAGTTCCAGTATTTCAAAAGTGTCCTGAAATTGGAGATTTACAACAGGTAGTAAAATATTGTTCTTTCAACTTTACAAACAGGATAAATGAGCAAATTATGCAAATTAAGTCTAATAACTCACATAGACGGCAAAGTTCAAGTGTTAGACGTTGAAGGTAGACTACTTCATTATACAGGGGGTATAACAATATTAAAGCCGATACAGGCTGGGTTTTTTTGCCATATAGCCTTTACGATAAATCTTGCTTTATTGTTAACACCTCTTAAAATTCCGAATACTCCTAAAAGTATCGCAACCTTGAGGGGGGTTTACAGTTATTTTGGGTGAAATTTTCGGAAAAACGAAAAAGAAAATTGAAAATCTACTCACTCCCAAGTGTAGAATTAACCTTCGTCTATCTAATCGTCCGAATTTCATTTGATTTTATTAACTTTACAGAATGATATGTGTGTTGGACAAATATCTGTTTTTCGACACATAATTATGATTTTCCGGGATTTCGAAAATTATTTTCAAAAAACTATTGTCGCCCAAAGTTGAAGAATTAAATTAAGAATCTAACGAGACATTTACCATTTCGATATCTCTTACCATTTTTGAGTAAGATGAGTTGGGAGTTCTTATGGGATTCACCTGTAATAGGCGATAGACTAATTGAGTAGAAACTCTCAATTAATATTGGAAAACTCAAAATTTCGAATATTTGAATAGAAATTTTCGAAAGAAGCAGCATTTCTGGTCAAAACTATCAAAATTTTGAATACTTATCACTGCTTTCTGAAGCTCCAAATTCGACGAATTTGTAGCAAAATTGTCTTATTTCCACTATCTCTAATCTTTTTACATTGATTTAACATTTTCTAAGTGTTTCGTAGTAATTTTTTTCGAATTGCTCGAATAAATATCGATTTTTCTTGTCTCTATCAACAGTAAAGTGGTTTATAAGAGACAGTCGATAGAACCCGATAATAATCAACATAATTGACCGAACTTTGATTGGGTCTTTATTAGAGATTATCGAGAAATACCGTAACGGAGAAGGGATTATTCAAATTGTTTCCGAAAATTTGAAAGCTCCAATTAGGAAACGATTTTGTAGATTGGGTATCGCTTTAAAAAAAAAAAAATTAACTCGATTCCTGCCTGATAAGAGCGCATTGAAACAATTTTTTCCCCAAACTAAATATTGGTTCGAAATTGGAGTATAACTGTGAGTCAATCCTGGCGCATCCACCATTTTCCAATCAAATTACAATTTGTGACAAATATCTTTCCATCAATAACTCTATATTTGGATATTAAAGCCTCCAATATGGTATTTTGTAGTGATTTTGATCCATATTTACGAATATTGGGGGAAAACCAAAAAATGAATTCATTTGATCGAATTTTGATCTTAAGACCCTTAAAACTGTTGTTGGGAAATAAAAAAATTACGACCAGATTATAGAATTGATGCTTTACTACATCCGTTGACTTTATTGTGGTTTAAAATTGAGATTTCAGATTAAAGAACGGGGTTAACAAAAGGGTTGTTTGCAACTTCAAATAGATATAAAATTGTTGATTTTCCAACAGTAACCATCAAAAATTTATTGATATTTTTATATCGAATATTGATCGGAAACTGTTAAAAATTCGATTTAATCCCAGCGCATCCACCATTTTTCAATTAATTTATATTTTTTGATAAAGCTCTGCACGATAACTTTACATTGTATTGTGACCGATTTGAAATAGTTTTGTGTTCATAAATTGCAAATTTTTGTAACAGGTTTGATCAAAATTTACGGATTTGTATCGGCAAAAAATAAAAAATTGACCCAATTCAATGCTGCACTACCTTTAATGGAGCTTCCAGCAGAGGCTAACGAAAGGGGCTAGCGATAGGGGTCTTTTTGTTCACAAATAGACGCCGAATTGAGTGTTCGGCATTAAATTGATTGATATTTTTGTATCAAATATTGACACAAAACTAACATCTATATTTGATCCACCATTTTTCCATTAAGTTCCAATCTTTAGTGAATACCTCTATATGGACAACCCCACATTGTATCCAATTTGTTGATAAATTGTGAATTTTTGTAGTGATTCTGATGAAAATTTACAAACTTGAGTTGGGGAAAACACCAGAAATTGATTAAATTTCGGTTCAACTCTTTAAACAGTGAGTATTATCATCAAATATAAGAAAATAACAATTAGACTTGAGGATGAATGATTTATTGTATTGAACTTCATTGCCCTTTGAAACTGCGATTGTAGATTAAGAAACAATCAATTCGCCTTTTTCCTTGTTTCCAACGAATCAAATGACGTTACTTTGGATGCTGTTTTACAAAAATACCATAAAGCAAGGCCCCCATTTCAATATCGAGATATTTTCCACTGTTTTATGGAAGTTCTACGCAATTGAGGAACTAGAGGAACCCTTCTAGTTTCAGATAGGGTCGAGATTGTTGAGTTCTCAACTCCAAACTAGACTTGAAATTCGGTTAAGGGTCGCTCCAAGTAATCGTAACATGTGATTTTATAAAATAATCGGCCTTATATCTAGAAAACGACAAAAGATATTGGAATGGGACATATCTCCTCCGATTCAGAATTCAAATCTGTACAGAAATGAAACCAAGACATTTGGAAAATCTGACTAAATTTTCTGACAATTGCGAAAAAAAATGAGTTAAGGGTCGTGCTCGAAGCTAGCCTGTCCTCAATTACACTAAAATCCTATAAGAAAAGCCTTTTCGGTGTTATTTGAAAACGGCAAAAGATTTCCAGATGGGAAATATCTCATTCGATTCGAAATTTGAGTCTTTATCGCCCCTTGTAGGCAACATTTGGAACATCCGACCGGTTTTTCCAAAAACTCCAAAAAACGACGTTTTCAATTGGGAAAAGGGTGTTCTATTTACAGCGTAGCTGTTTGTACAATCAATAAAATGAAACGAATTTTACATAGATAGAAACTAGAAAGTTGAGGGTAGCGTCCGTAATAATTGATTTTCTAATTTTCTTGCCCGCTTCTAAATGAACCAAGTTTTTCGAAATTGCACATTTGAAGTAACTTTGCAGACGTGGTTTCGAGACTTGCGGTCTCTCTACATACTTATCGACAAGTAGCAAAACCGTTCGAACGAGGCCCTTAATAATCCGACATATTACTCGTTGTAAAATCAATAAAATGAAATGAAGCACATGCAGGTAGACCAAGGAAAGTTAAGGCTAGAGAAATGAACCGTACCCGTTCTAATTCCATTGCTCGTTTTTCGAAAAACTGCCTCTAAAAGCAAGTTTTTCGGAAACGTAATGAGTAACGCAGAAGATGTGATGTGGCTTCGAGAATTACGATAGGCTAGATGGAAAAGGGGGCAACTTGATTGTCTCTCCGCCGATTTCTCGAAGATTGTCAATTTGCAACGAAAGCGCAGCAAATGCGAACTGCCTCTCGAGCGCGACTCCTAAAATCGTGAATTAATCCCGGCGCATCCACCAATTTCGCCAATAACTCTCTTCAAATGTAAATAGTTTCAATTCTATTTCAATTTTTTTACAAAACTCTGGTTTAAAGTCGCAAATTGGCGCAATTGTCGCCATCAAATTAGCAATTTTGACTATTTCATTGGCGTAGATTTGAACTTACGTGTTCGGCACGTTTCGCATGGCTCGATGTCGCAAGAAGATCACAACCAATGTCCCATTCCCCAACACACCGACGACGAAAATGATGAAAAACAACACGGGAACGAAATAAGTCTCCGGTCGTTTATCGTACGGTATATAATCAGGTATACTGGAGACATTCCTTTGTTGACTATAATTACTAGAGTTGAGTTGTGTTAATAATGTCGCCAATACAGTGGGGAAGTTCAATGTGGAATTACTTCCGCTCTCCATTATCTTAGAGCACAGCCACAGTCTATAATGTTGAGCACATTGTTATTATAAGCGAACCATTTGGGAATCTGTAACAGAAATTTTAACGTTAAAACTCATCATTGGAGGAAATTTCGAATAGAATGGAAATTCTTAATTTAACGTTGATATTGAAGTCACAGTATGAGCAATTTTCAGACGTTATTAGATCGCTGCCATTTGATCTTAATAAACAACTATTCGGCAATATGAACTGCTTATTATTAAATTCTTTGCCTTTGATAAAACTGGATTTTCTCCAATATTTTTGTGAAAATTGCTGGAAATTTCGAATTATTGTAAGCTGATCTCGACTGTCTGGAAAACACGATTCGAAACTTTTTTCGCCCGAATAAATCCCGGGACTTATTACCACGAAAATCACGTCCTATTCGGCGAATTCTACCCTTTAATAAAGTCCCACTGAATTGTAATTACAACGTTACAATTTTTTTAATTCGCTTACTTTATCAACAACAATAAAGATTATACACAATTTCCACAATTAAGTCATCACGAACGACTCATTTCAAGTGTTGACTTTCCATCCTTTGCTGTATAAATTTCAAAATTAAGTTCAAAATTTAATAATAATTCGTGCGTTAAATGAGCATTGTTTGATGTTCGTATATTTGAATTGTCTTGTTAAAAAAATTGCGTTATCAATAGGCTTGTGTACCTTATCAATTCGCTTGGAGTATTGATGAACTCGCCCTCTAAAATCAACAAGTTGTTGAGTTAAAAGTGAATTTACCGGCGATGTTGATCGTAAATACAAATAAACAAACATCTTGTGAACCTTTGTAGAGGATTTTCTTGTACAGTTGAAGCTTTGTACAATGGAAAATCTGCCACAGTGAAGCTTAAATAAGCTCTAGGTAGCGTTAGTTTCAAAATTATCGCCCCAAATTGGCCATAAATTAGGAACTTTAATCGTTATTGAGGAAAATTCCATAGACGGAGCGCATTCTTACCAATTTGCCGCCATTTTGACACCTAATGCGTGAAATGGCGGCAAAATTCGGTAAATTCCCCAAGTTTGAAATTATAGGGTTGTCAATTCGGTTATTAAAGGCGGGAAATTCGAAATTCCAAAATAGTGGGTTTGTCAACTCATACAAATTTGGCTACCGATGGCGGGAAATTCAAAAATATACGTCCAGTAAAATCCGAAGTCCTTCTAATTCTACTATTTGGAAATTCTTCAAATTTCACCCCAAATTAGCCTTCAGTTAGAGCCGAGATTAACCAATTTGCCACCATTTTGGTACCTAAAGCTGTGTAATGGCGGTAAAATTTGAAAATTCTGCAACCTAAATTTGAGGTCAAAACTATTGCATGGCGGCAAATTCAAAATTTATCAAAAGCGGAGGATTTAAATGAATCGTCAACTTGAAAATGGTCGAATGGTGGCAAATTCTGTTATCTATAACCGCTTCATTTTAGCTCAAAAGATTGAATTTCGAACAAACCGGAGTGGAGAAATCGTCGAAAAAAGAATGAAGATTCGGATAAAATTACCATCAAACTTTGAACCGAGTGAACGACAAAATTCACCCCCATTGTGCATTATTCGCCCCAAAACTGTGTACCGAACTTCAAATTCGATTATTGACTTCATTATCAACGCAATTTCGTGCTAATTGCCCCACGAAGGTGGCAAAACAATTAACACAACTACCGTGTTCTCCGTGACCGTATCCAGTGTCAAATCTAAGCTTAATTATCGAAAATTCCGTGTATATATCGAGTAGATCTGGAATTAAAGCTTGATTTGTCCAATCAATAGAAGTCCACAAATTTATTCGATTCATATTGAGAATTCTCGATGAACTTGCATAGAATCGAATTAATATTCGACATAAATTAATAGTTGAGTTGTTGTAATCGTGTATAAACAAGCCTATAATATCATCATTATGGTATTTGAACGGTAATAGAATATGAAAGGTTGCCGGCGCATCCACCAAAATTGAATTCCTGTCAACCTTTTTGCAGGGGTTGAAATCGTGACAATTCACGGATAATCGCCTGTGATAACCGGCGGTAAATCAAATTTACGAGTGGCTAAATCAATAAAACAATTACCGATTTGTAATTATGTTCGTGACAGCTACCACGCTGATAAAAATTGATGGACTTATCAACTTTCATTACCATCCGCTCTATAGGAAACAAAGAACAAACAAACGCTGATTACACGGAAATTGTCTCTACAAGAGGCATCGGATGTTTTAATTGTTAAACTTAGATTATTTGTGTTGATTTAGAGCCGAAAAGTTGTTCAATTAGCTCGGAAAAACTCAATGAATGTTTCATTCGAATAATTACACCATTGTTATGGGAGGCATTGAAAACAAGCAAGAATCAAAGCGAATTCCGTTTGTTTTGTTGGTTTTTTTCAGAGCAATGAGTCGGTTTTTGTCGCCTTTCAAGCGGGCTTACAGCTCCACCAATTGGCTGGCATTTAATTGAAAGTTACGGTTATTATCGTTGTTTTTTTAAGAAACAAATTTTAAGCACTTATTGTGGTAGATTTGCACGTTTCAACTAAATAAAAATCGATTCGATGCAAATGTGAAGTGTCTCTAGAGACATTTTCGGTTGATTCGGCATTTTCCCCATCTCGATATCAACACAAAATCAATCTTTGAATGGGGCAGAATTTGAATAAAGAACGTCCAGATTCGAGGAGATTTTTTTCTATTTGTTCGGCGATTCAATTGGAATCAATTTTTTGAATTCATCTCTTCCAGCGGGGTTGGTTTTTTTATCCGACCCTTTAATATCTTGTTTATTGCCGAGTTAATTACATAAGGCAGAATTTAATTCAACTTTCAGATGCAACTGGATGTTGATTTGTTGAACAACAATTTTAATTTAATTAATTTTCGGATAAAAAATAACAGAAGAGTGCGACAAAGGAACATCTAATCGTCGCTTTATTTCGTATTCATCTTAGATTTTCTGATAATTAAGCCTTGAACTTGAAATTTTAAGATAAACGTTCACCCGGCGCTTCCACCATTCTTCGCAAATATAATTGTCGGGTGTTCTAATTTTCCCTAATTTCTCCAAAACTACGTGAGCCACTTTAATGCCACTTAAACTACCAGATACTAGAATAAATTAGCTACAAAAAGATAGTAGATAACCCATTGTTGGTTTTCTTGTGTATTTTCTAGTGTGTGAAATAACCAATACCATTTTTACACTTAAAATTGTATAGCGTGTCGATTTTGTCAGATTTCTTCAAAATCACATAAACTGTCTTAACGCCACTTAAACTACTGAATACTATGATAAATTAGCTGTAAAATGATGGTGAATACTCTAATGTTATTTGCGTTTTTGTGTGTTTTATAGCGTGTGAAAGTTAAGCTTAACGATAAAGATATTTACCCGGCGCCTCCACCATTTTTCACTTTCTAGTTTTTATTGAGTCGTAGATTTTTCTCAATTTCTCAGAAACTATCAATGATATCGAAATGCGGTTTTCACTATCGGATACTACAATAACACAGCTTTTATTTGATAATAAACACAATAGTCTTATCGGCAATTTTGTATTTTTTATACCACTTGAAAGTAAGTCTATAATAAATTGCAAACTAGAGCATTATTAGAATCTCTAAATTCTGACTTGATAATGGTTCAACGCCCTTGAAATAAAGATTGAGGTCAAAATTTTCAAGAATATATCAATTTTACGACTAACTTGCACCGACTTTGCTCCGTAAGTCGTGTTGAAAACGTTTCTACTGAAAATTATGGAATTAATCGCTGAATTTTCTTGGGAAATCCTGAAAATCTAAAAGCCTATCGGTCTCCAGCCGAGAAACGAAACTTTCTTTTGAACAGACGAGCAGGAATTGTAAATATTTCATTTGCATTAAAATTGTGTATTTTAACTGAGTCGCACAAGTTTCAGTAAGATTTTGAAAGTTTTTGACGCTATCATCATTGTTAAATTAAGATGAAGGCAAAGTTGTCAAATTGATAAGAACCCACTCTCTTATCGCTATTCCGTGTGGAGGGTTCATAAAACATCCCCCATGTTAGCTTCAGCATTCACTGAAGAAAGCTACAATCGGGAATTTTATAGACTCGAAACTCTAACTAATCAATGTTATTGCATTCTGTCTGGTTTGTAATAATGTTATCTTTAAATTTCTGTAGATTATTGGAATTGTTAGAAAAACTGATAGCAAAGAGTTTCAATATTTGTCGACAGTTTGCGGTCAAGTAAAGCTGAATTTATGCGCCGAGTGTTCAAATATAGACACAAATATGAATTGTTGAAATTCCCCCATGTCATCCATCATTTCACAACAAAGTCGGTTTAATTTTTGTTGATTGTTTCAAGCGCTTGTAAATTTCAATGAGAAATAAGCAAATTTCGAGGAATTCAGTTGGAATTTTGCACGTTGAATTGTTCAATCTTCACCTACCGATTTGGGGTTGTACTGATACTGGTGTTGTGTGTAATAGCACGCTCTCTAAACACAATTCAATGTTAATACAAACGATTCGAATTGTTGTCAACCCTCGATTTAGGGAATTATTCCAACCAAAGTATTATCGATGTAGTGGGGGTGTTTTAAATTCGATGGTTGGATGGAATTTTTGGTTGATCTACTCGAGGGGATTTCATTATAACAAAAATTCATATTTATCGAGTTGGTGAGAGGATTATTTGTATTTTATTCGATTATTATTTTCATTAGTGGATTTTGCGTTGAAACCCGGATACAATATTGTAATAACAAATACGATTTAATTAATTTAACAATGTGGAATTATCATGGATTTATCGGGATTAAAGTTAAACATACATTGTTCTTTTTCTTGTAATATTGTACAAAAAACATACATTGAATTTTGGAGACACGTATAGTTTTTCCTGAATTTCTCCAAAACTATATGAGCTATCTAAATGCGGCTTAAACTGCCGGATACTACAATAAATTAGCTACCAAATGGTACCCAATAGTTCCCTGTTGTTGATTATTTTGCATATTTTCCACCGTGTGGAAAGTAGATTTTGTCAAATTTATCATAGTAACGAAAAATATCCAAAATTGAGAAAGATTTCACGTTTGATGATAAAGAATTACAAGAAATATATAAAATTAAGCTAATTACACTCTTTAATTTTTGTTGAAATCAGTAAATTTGTTTTGACCTGGCGCATCCACCATTTTACACGAAAAATTGTGTAGTATGTGGATTTTTCTGAATTTCTCCAAAACTCTACGAGCTTTCTTAATGCGGCTTGAACTACCGGATAGGACAATAAATCAGCTACAAACTGGTTGTAAATACTTGATGGTTGTTGGCTTTTTTCTATATTTCGTAGCGTGTGAAAGTTCAGCACTGCGGTAAAGATATTCACCCGGCGCCTCCACAATTTTTTGCAATCAGTTATTGCGCGCTATAGATTTTTTCCCATTTCTCAAAAGTGATAAGAAGTACCGAAATACGGTTTCTAGTATCGAATGCTACAATAAATCAACTCTAATTTGACAGTCATCATCATCTTTTTGTTGTCTGTTTTCTATATTTTGAACCGTTTGAAATTACGTCTTCAGTAAGCTCGTATAAACAACTCTATTTAAACTTATTGAAAATGTATAAAAACTATGTAAATATTCTCTATATTACAGT
Organism: Hycleus cichorii; assembly: GCA_013841215.1. NCBI lineage: Eukaryota > Metazoa > Arthropoda > Insecta > Coleoptera > Meloidae > Hycleus > Hycleus cichorii. Next base: position 14,304 of record JACDRQ010000259.1, on the reverse strand, counting down.
GAATGTTTACATAATCTAACAATTTAAGAAAGCCGAGAGCTTTCCGTCTACTAAATCAAATTGAATTATACTCTAGAATGTGACGTACAATTAGAATGAATTCAATTTGACACATTACGATTAAATTGAAGTGAACAAAGCTAGCCACATACTATTATATTCGTTGCAATTTATAAATTGATTTGATTTGAAATTAGTCGAGAAATAACAATAGTCTACACGGCGCCTCCAGCATTTTTGTACACCAAATTGTCTACGATTTAGATTTCTATCAATTTCTCCAAAACTATATAACTTATCTAAACGCGACTTCAACTACCGTATATTGCAATAAATAGGCTAGAAAATGGCAGTAAACACTTCGTATTTATTGGCTTTTTGTGTATTTTCCAAAGTATGATAGCTGAACATTACAACAGAAATAATAACCTTGCGCTTCTACAATTTTGACGCACGAAATTGTCCACGATTTAGATTCTTATCAATTTTTCCAAAACTTTATCTAAACGCGACTTTAACTGTCAGATATTACAATAAATAGACTACCAAATGGTAGTAAATATGTTTGTTGGATTTTTTGCATATTCTACAGCGCATGAAATCTGAATACCACAACAGAACCGGCGCCTCCACCATTTTTACACTTTTCGATTCTATAGATCGTAGATTTTAATAAATTTCTCAGCAACCATCAAGAATATTGCAATGTGGTTTTCATTATCAAAAACTACAATAAATAAGCTACAAAATGGTGGTAAATACTTGAAATTTATTGGATTTTTTGTATATTTGCCGGCGAATGAAATCAAACTTTACAACAGGAATTTACACTTTCCGATTCTATAAATCTATAGATTTTTATAGATAACTCAGAAACTATCAAGAATATTGCAAGTGGTTTTCATTACCAAAAATTACAATGAATAAGCTACAAAATGGTGGTAAATACTTCAAATTTATTGGAGTTTTAGTATATTTTTTGGCACTTGAAAATTAATCATTACAACGCCTCCACCACTTACATTTTTCGATTCTATAAATTGTAGATTTTTGTAAATTTCTCAAAAACCATCAAGAATATTGCAATACGGTTTTCTTTATCAAAAACTACAATAAATAAGCTACAAAATGCTAATAAGCACTGAATTTCTGTCGTATTTGCTGTGTTTTTTAGCGCGTGAAAGAAATCTCTAACCAGCTCTTATAAACAACAACGAATAGAAGTAGAGAAACTTTACAATTATTCCGTTTCGACATAAGAAAAAGGTATTCAGCTTAGATTTTCTTCAAATACAATTGAATTATAATTCAAGTCTAGCTAAGATGTAACAAAACAAAATAAAGCTATCCACGTGTAGTTTATTTTAATGGCAAATTCTCCCGGCGCCTCCACCATCTTTACATCTTTGAAACTTATCCCTGTGGATTTTTGTGAATTTCTCCGCAACTACAACAGATCCAATAATGCGGTTTCCACTCGCAAATTCTACAATAAAAACACTTTAGAATCATCATAAACACGCTAATAATATCGTCCCTTTTATCCGTCTTCTATTGTGTGTAAGTTGGATTTTGTAAAATTGGGTCAAATAATCGACAGTGTAGCGATAAGATTAAAACTTCCCACTTACAGTGTAAGTTGAATTTCTTGTAAATCTACGAATTGTAATCGAGAACGATGCATACTGTTGCTGTAAATCGGATTATATTCGAGTGTATTGTATTTTCAATCTCTATCGCCAAGATACATTTGCAATGATTCCAATTCAACTGAAAATGCTGAGTCGATTTACAACGGAAATAATATCGATATGTATTTCCAACTCGGAGCTGAGTATTGCCGGAAATAGTCTACAGTATGCCACTAAAATGTGAAATTATAAGGCAAAAAATCCACCAACTTGATTGACAACAGCCTGAAAATAGTCCGTTTTGATATCGGAACAACTTTAACTTCAAATGACAGCTTGACACTTTTGACAACAGTAATCTCAACGATATTACTTCGTATTGAAACAGTTCTGGAGACTTTCATCAAATAGAAATCGAATGACTAAATATTTGCAGTTCTGTTTGTTACCAATATTGGCCTAAATCCAACCATATTAATCCAAACTTATCAATTATTAATTAATTAATTATGACAGAATTGAATTGAATGTACGCGAGTATCGATTTGTAAATTAGTTGTTTGTAATTTACAATTCTCTGAACAATTACGTCTTTAAACTGTTGATAAATATTGAATATTACATGGTTTCTATAATTGAACAATACAAATAGGTTTACTTTGTATAGGTGTACTTGAGTGTATCTTGTAAATTGAATTGTAATCAACATTTAAACATCAATAAATTCAATAATATCGCTATTTTATTGCCCTATTACTTGTCTCATTCCGTTTCAATGATAATAAAAACGGTAAATTGCAAATAAACTAGTACGGAACAAAATGCCAGAAAATCGTTTAATTTTGCCAAATAATTTGTTTAGTTTTGGGTGTGTTGATAAATATTGTTGCTGGATGGTTGATTGTCTTGTGATCCGTGATGGAGTTTCATTCTTATTGTGATTAATTTCTTTATCCAATTTCGTTAATCAATTTTGGATCATAACTCACAAGAAAGTCGTATTTATAGCTCGCTAGTGACTTATAAAATACTCCACACAGTTGGTTAATACAGTAACCGTCCAGGGCAACCGAAAATTCATTAATTCCTCTATTCAGCGTTGTTTTATTATGAGGCCAGAATTCAACCAGTTTTTGGATCGATAAAATACTTCAAAACGTACTAGTGAGTTATAGAATACGTCACTTCTCTTGATTAGAATAACTTTCATTAGCATTAGTTTCTTTACCCAACACATTTAGTATTAAGCGATTTTAGATCAATAAGGTACCTCATAACTCACTAGTGAGTTATGTTTATAATTCACTCTACTCATATTGGTCAGTATAATAATTTTCTTTAGTATCCAAAAATTCAGTATCATTCATTTATCCAGTTTATTTCAGTCGATTTTAGATTAATAAAGTAGTGAATTAGTGATATAACTCACTACAGAGTTACATCAAACTTTTGGTTAATAGAACAACTTTCCATATCTAGCAAAAGTTCATCGTGATTGGTTTATTTCAGTTGTACTATAAGTACATAATACTGATTTTGAGTCTATAAAGTACTTCACAACTCACTAGTGACTTATATTTATAACTCACTATAAATATACTACACTACACTACACTAGTGAGTTATATTTATAACTCACTAGTGTAGTGCAGTGTAGTATATTTACAACTCCGTAATGAGCTACAGTTACTCCTTTTCCATCATCTGTGTGGTTAATTTCCGTATCCAATACAGTAGCAATCGATTTTAGATCAATAAAGTATTGCATAACTCACTAGTGAATTATAGAGTATTTCTCTCTTATTGGTCAGAAGAATAATTTTCTATGTCAGTCAAAAATTAAGTGGAATTACTTCCTCTAATCATGGAAGTTGTATTATGATCCTATAATTCAACCGACTTTAGATCAATAAAACACTTTAAAACTCACTAGTGATTTATATTTATAACTCACTGAATTCTCAACTTCTACTAATTAGTATAATAACTTCTCATGGTAGCCAAAAAGTTTCTTTATCTAAAAAAGTTGTACTATCAGACCATAATTCAACTAATTTTAAGTCAATAAAGTAACTCATAACTCACTAGTGAGTTATAGAATCCTTTTCTCCTATTGGTTAGAGGAATAACTTCCTATGTTAATCAAAAATTGAGTGAAATAATTTTCTCTATCCAAAACAATTGTATTATTAGACCATAATTCAGCCGATTTTAGATCAATAAAGTATTTCATAACTCACAAGTGAGTTATAATTCCACTTCTATAGATTAGTACCTATAAAACTTTTAATGAAACCAAAAATTTAGTGATTAATTTCTTTATCCAATCAATTTATATTACGAGATCATTTTTTACTCGATTTTAGATCAATAAAGTAATAACTCACTGATCGAATATTCATAACTCACTAGTGAGTTATAGAATCGATTATTATCATAACTTCTGATGGCGACTAAATATTGAATTTACTCAACACATTTGAATTATAAAATAATAATTTAGTCGATTTTAGATTAATAAAGTAACTTATAACTCACTAGTGTTATATTCATAGTTCACCGGTGATTTATAGAATACTCTACTCCTATTGATAAAAATTCAGTTGTATAATAAGACCATAATTCAACCGACTTTAGAACAATGAAGTATTTCACAACTTACTAGTGAGTTAAATTCATAACTCACTAGTGAGTTATATAGTTTTCAAAATTGCATGGATACGACTCGTGTACTGTGAGGCAAATAAGCCACGCTAAAAAACTACTCTACTCGCTTAACACGTCGTGGACTAAACTTTTTCTCGCGTGACTTATTTACCTTATAACACACTAGTTGGAAATATCTTTTCTAGCAAAATGTCAATCTTAAGTCAGATTTAAAGTTTGTTTTAATTGTTGTATTGTGTTTCAACTTCAATTCGAATTGATTTCTACCACCCACCAACACCCACTTCAGCTTAAATAGTCGATGAAACAACTCGTTATTTACGTCTCAATAATAATTAAAACATTGTGAGTTATTTAATTGTAATTTGGTGGATGCGCTCGAAATCCTTACCGTTTACCAACCAAATTAGAGCACGATTTCTTCAACAATTTCAACAACACGTAAACAACGTCTAAAAATAACAAAATTTACAAAAAAAAACACCGGCACGATATTGCTGTAAACGAATTAAATTTTTCATTAGAATCGATAATTACTAGACAATTGTACAACTGTACATGCAATTAGCAACAAACGATGTTTTCAACAGTTAATTAAAAGGAATTAATTAACTTACCGGATAATTTCCGTTAGTTTCAACAAAAAAATCGAACGAATTCAAGATGAGATTAACTGTACGTCTTTTTAACACGATTCAACGATAATAACTGATTAAATAAACGTAAAACTCCTCATATCTACACGTCTTCTTTCAACACACTACTATTTATATTATTTTTTCGAAAATTATATTCAATTCTATTTCTAGTAAATATTTATAATGAACATTTATTAACATATACCGAAACGTAGTCGATGTAATAGTGTCAATATAATAAAATTAGTGCGGTTGTTCTAATAAAATTATCTTTACACTAATTGTATGTAGAAGTACATGTGTGTGTTTAAGCTGAATTATGTGGCAATTTCTAATGTATGCATAGTTATAAAATCTATTTCCAATGATTAATTGTCTGTTGGTTTCGATTCGTACTTGTGGCCGGGTATTTCTGTCTATTTGTTCATTTTGTTGCTGTTTTTTTCCAAAAATAACGCCACGAACCAGGGTTGGATTGAAAACTAAACGAATCGTCATCGATTGCGGTTTATTAAAATTGGAAAATTTAATTGGAAATGTCTACAGGGTGTAGCACACTATTCCGCCATGTAGTCGGCTAAAATCCCCCTAACGTAGCTCAATTCATAGTTTTCTATTGAAAAATATCTTAAATAAATAAAGTATGAATTAAACTACGACATTATGCAATAAAGTTGAGAAATACCCTTATATACCCTGTAAAATTGTACCGATTTAGTTGTCATAAACTTTTCGTTAGAGAAAAACAATGAATGAGCTTGTTTATTTTCTAGAAAAGTTGCGTAATTGTTGAAAAATCCATGATTTCGTTCAGAGATGTTTCAAAATTCGATTCAACCGATCAAAATTCGGTTTAAATCAGTGAAAAAAGCTCAAAAATTGATCGAGATTCATTAATTCCTTGATTTACACGGTATACGTGTTAAATAAAACCGTGTACAATGAGGCATGGATCACCTGTTTTCAGATCTAACTAGACTTGTACAAGTTGTAGTTTCTAATCGAACTTATAAATAGTGTAAAAAAGATCAATCGGCAAAAACCGTGTCAATCGGGGGAACAACGTGAATACTTTAAATGTATTCACACAACCAATAGAATTAAGCACAGTAAAAAAATGTGTCACAATTTAGAGTTGTGTTAGAATTTTTCTAAGCATTACCAACAAACTGGACATCTATTTCTTGCTTTACAAGGTAGCTATGTTTTTGGATTAAAACCGTGTACAATGAAGCATAAATTGTCTGGCTCAACATCCACCCAGACTATTTTTCTTTATTTGCACTAGATTTGAAACAAATAAGTATCTTTTGATAAACTTACGAAATTGCGTGTAGTAAGGTTGCTAAAAACAGTGTAAATTGAGGGATTAGTAGCGGTTTAAAAATATCTTACTAGTTAGACTTGACTTTAAATATTTTTGTTCGATCCTTTAATCAAAAAGATTTGGTAAAACCAATTACTTAGAGTGCAAAATTAGTTTAAAAATACTGATGTTTGTAAATCGAGAAACATCAGTTCCTCGATTTACACGGTAAGTACATTTTCTGAAAAATAATGTGAATTGAAACCGTGCACAACAAGGCACAATTTATCTGCTTCAATAAACATCCAGACTGTTTCTCTTTACTTGCACTAGTATGTACAATAGATCAATTGTTAGGAAGCGTGTAAATGGAGGGAATGATCTAAATACTTTAAACTTGATCAAAATTAAGCACAAAGGTTTTCAAAATTTATATTTCCGCTCGAATATTCTGTCGTTAAACAATGAACGGGAAAAATTGATAAATTTGATAATTTTTGAAGTGCACAATATGTTCAAAAATTGTGTAGATTACAACAATTCTTTGATTTACACGGTACGTCCGTTTCCTTTAAATAGAGTGAATTTTAACCGTTTTCCCTGAATTACTAGATTTTTGATTTAATACAATGAAGCCTTCAATGGAACTTATAGAAAATTGTAGAGTAAATCAATCTTTGTGAACCGTGTCAATCGAGGGAATACTCTAAATTCTTCAAATTTATTCAGTAGAATTACTTACAGTACAAGAACGTTTCAAAATTTAGATTTACAGTCGAATACTTTATTATGAAACCACCAAATAAATAAAATTTGTTAAAATTGATTTTTGTGGTACGAAACACGCTCGAAAATTGTCTAAATTACTACAATACCGTGATTTACACGGTAGGTTCGGTTTTCAATTTTAATTAAAACCGTTCGTCGTGTAGCATTGATTATCTGTTTCGATGTCTATCTGGAGTGTTTCTTTTTACTTGGACTTAAAAACCGTGTAAATCGAGGGAATCCTACAAATTTACAATTTAATACAACTTAAAAATAATAATGTTTTTTTTAATCCGTGACAAAAAAGTTCGGGAGAACTTACAAAGCTAGTGGTGTCTTTTACAACAAAAAACGTGGCCTCAAAGTACACGTGCTGGCTAAATACAAAAACCACAACAATCCCAACCGAAGCCCGGATAGTTTCCTTTAAAACTACAATAAAGATTCCTTTTTGTACAATTGTCTTTTCATGCGGCTGAAATTTCCTTGAAAACTATCTGAAAAACAACACCACCTCACTTAACTTCAACCCCAAATTGTTTCACCCCTCTGACTTCTGACATGAGTTCATTCCAATGTTTCCGTTTTTTATCATGTAGACTCAATCTTGAAAATTACACGCTCACTTTCAACACTAGAATCGATTTTAATTAATTTCCAACAAGTCACCAAATCTGTTTTAATGCAACCGAACTGTTCTATTTCCATTCAATCTATTTTCAATGGAAAATCAAGGGGAAAATCGCATTTTTGTTGTACAAATAAGACTTGAAATTAGAGTTTCCGAAGAACGGAAGGGTCTTATCAACAAAACACTAAACCACTCTGGACTTTTTTCAGGCATAATTGGAAGATTTTTTCAGTAATTTTTCAGGTTATTAACAGAAAAATCTCTAACGAAGACTCGTGACGGTTTAATTTTCTACAATTTATAGTGGAAATCTTCTAAAAATGTCAACGAAACAGTGCTTTGGTTGAATAAAAAAACAATAATTTAATGATAAGGGAATCTACGGTAGTTTCAGTTTGTAATTAAGAAAATATCCAATCGTAAATCACTAATAATGGTTGGCTTGGCTTACAATTTCACTTCTCTATGAAGACGTTATTACGATAGAAGTCAAACAAGTATTGATTAATCTAGTTAGAAGAGGAGGACTCGTATAACACGTCCATTATTATTATTATTATTTATAAAGGAAATTACAGTTTTAATATTACAAGTTTATCGTAATTGAGATTTGCGGAAGTATCCTCTTAAGGGTCGTATAATATAAAAGGTGTCAAGTCTCAAGGGTAGATCTTTCACTACTTTTTTAAAACAACTGGCAAACTTTAAAGCTTATTTTTATATCAAAATATGCTCAATATAACGAGATTTTTTGAAATTTTCGTGGAAAATTTAAAAGCTCGTATTCTGTAAGTTTTCAAACATAATCTCTAACCAGAACGACAATTGAATTGAGAGAGTTGCGCAGTAATGTGCGCAGTGGTGAAATTACAGGTTTAGGTCCCTCAAGAGACTTTTTTTAACAACAAAATTGGCCGATTTGGGGGAATTTCCTGTGAGTTTCTAGATTTATGGTCCTTTTATGTTTCCCAATCTAAAACTTGTCAAAATTTCATTGACTTTTTGTTTGTTTGCAGTAAATTTTTGGTCAATTTATAGACAGTTGAAACCTTTCAGAATCGTAAAAGAATCGCTGTAAAATTCAACAATTTTTTGTAGTTTCGGCAAATTAACAATTCATATTTTTGGTGTTTTAAAGTTCTACCCGGCTACCTATTGGATTTATTAAAATTTATAAAATTGTTCTTCGGGGGTGTCTTGAGTGTAATAAAATGTATCAAAAGTTGGACAGTTTTTCAACTTTGATTTAAAACTGGGCGAAATTTTATAGCGACTCGATTGAAATATTCCAGTTCTGGATGTTTAATCACGTTGAAAATCGTGCAATAAACTAACAAATAGAGATATGTCTTGATTTACACGACAGGTAAAAAATCCGGCTAACTCGGATCGGGTTAATGGAGATATAGACTAATATTCTTATCGTCCTTTCTTGTTTTCTTGTCAGTCTGGCTGTCTTTCTTTCTTTTCTCAATTTTTTTCGTTATTGCGTTTATAAAATTGCTCGTGTAATAAAATATACTCTTAGACAGTTTTCTAACTTTGATACATTGCTGGATGAAATTTTACAACCAGTCAAGGTGTCTACTCGCTTAAGAAATCCTGCAATATATAAAAAAATAGAAATCCCTCGATTTACACGACACTCGCGTCAATTTACAACGTGTTAAATGAATTATAGATACTCCTGTCTTTTTCTTGTTATCCTATCGGTCTTTCTTCCTTCCTTTTCTCAAGTTTTTCTTTTCTGCCCTTGAGTTTATCAAATCGCTATTCGGATGTTACTGGCGCGTAATAAAATCTACCAGTGGGCTGTTTTCTGAGTTAGGTACAGGACTGGACAAAATTTTACGATTACTCGATTGAAATATTTCCGGTCTAAGCGCTTTAGAAATCGTGCAATAAGAAAACTGAAGGGTCTTGAATTACACGATGAATACGTGATGATTTGAAGCGTATTTAACGAGGTATAGATTAATATTTCTGTTTTGTTTCTGCTTTATTTCTTGTCAGGCTGTCTATCTTTCTTTCTTTCTTTCTTTCTTTCTTTCTTTCTTTCTTTCTTTCTTTCTTTATTTATTTCTTTATTTCTTTTTTTCTGTCTTTCTTTCGTTCTTTCTTTCTTTCTTTCTTTCTTTCTTTCTTTCTTTCTTTCTTTCTTTCTTTCTTTCCTTCTTTCTTTCTTTCTTTCTTTCTTTCTTTGTTTCTTTCTTTCTTTCTTTCCTTCTTCTTTTCTTTCTTTCCTTCTTCTTTCCTTCTTCCTTTCCTCCTTTCCTTCTTCCTTTCTTTCCTTCCTTCTTTCCCCCTTTCCTTCTTCCTTTCTTTCTTTCCTTCTTCTTTTCTTTCTTTCCTTCTTCTTTTCTTACTTTCCTTCTTCATTTCCTTCTTTCCTTCTTCCTTTCTTTCCTTCTTCCTTTCTTTCTTTCCTTCTTCTTTTCTTTCTTTCCTTCTTCCTTTCCTTCTTTCCTTCTTCCTTTCTTTCCTTCTTCCTTTCTTTCTTTCCTTCTTTCTTTCTTTCTTTCTTTCTTTCTTTTTGTCTTTCTTTCTTTCTTTCTTTCTTTCTTTCTTTCTTTATTCTTATTCTTTATTCAGTCTTGTGTTCTTTTTTTCCGTTCTTTCTCTTTTTCTTTTTCAGCTTTCCTTGTCTTCTAGCCATTTTCATTTATTGCGTTCTGTGTCCGTTTGCTGTCTTTATTTGACTTTTACTTTTTCTTCTTTCCTTTTATTTCTTTTCTGCTCTTAATTTTTCCTTTNTGCCAATTGAGAAGAAGTTCAAATGCTAAAAAGCTTCAATTTTGAAGAAGTTGTCCAGTTAAAAGAAACTGGCATTTTGAGGGAGCTGTATAGTCTCAAATTTTACTCAATTTTGCCCTTCATGGAAGTGGAATAGACGGAAATTTGAAGACCCAAAATTATTTCCAAAAAACCTCCCTCAAAATTAAGCTTTTTATCTTTTAGATTATTCTATGAGGAGAAGAACTGATTCCAATCTGAGACCCTACAGCTTCCTTGAAGTTTACGTTTTTCCGATTCCAGGGGCGGAATCTTCCTCCCCGAAGTGAGTCTTTTTGGCACTTGAATTGGTTAAAATTTGAAGGGACACACTCCTCTCAAATTGGGCTTTTTTGCCATTCGAGCAATTCTGCAGTAAGCGGGTTAGAATGAAATTTGGGGGCACACAACTGTCACAAATTTTGCCCCCAAAAGCTACCTCTAAATCAAATTTTTTGCCGTTTAAACCACTTGATAAAGGGTGCAAGCGATTAAAATCTGAGTCTTCATAATTCAGTTTTTCAACCTTTGAACTATTCTAAAATTGGTGGATTATACTCAATTTAACGGCACAAAATTTGGCCAAATTCCATCACCCATAAACTAAACAATTACTATCCAGTCGATATAACCAAATAAAAACGTACCAACTCTTCAAATAAATCAAATTTACATCCGCTAGTAAAGATTACAGCTATTTATTAATCGATCGATTTTATTAATAATGAATGGCATGCGCTATAAATATTTACGTTACAATTTCTCTCATACAAATAATTTTAAATTTAATTCGACTAAACATAAAACCCACTCGCATTTAATCTTTTTCTAACATCGCCCGAGTCTGTAGTTGAGTTTAAGTCGAATCCATCAATCACCAAAACTCGCCCCAATTTTTATTCAACAATTTATTAACAATTTGAACAAATCCAACTCTGTTATTAACACCGACTGAACATGAATCGAACCCAAAATCGCCCATCGAATCTATCAACGTCTGTATCACTGAACGCTTGTCATTTCTCTTTATTTCACCACACTTTCGATCGGCGAAATTTGACGCTTTTCAGCCAATCCACACGCAATTTTTACTGAATTCAATCGCTAAATTAGCCCATATTATAGCGAATTTATTTGCGCGATATAGGGGTGGATTTCGGGGTAATTTCGGCGGGTTTTCTCCCCATAAGTGGAGAAAGTTGTATCGAATGCGAAACCATTGTTGTAGAAATTGAGCAATTTTCGTAATTTACGAGGCAGTCGAAGTGAAAAAAATGTTCTCGGAAACGGTAACAATCTTCTACGCATTTCAAAGACATCCTGAAATTCGTTGAAACTTCTGCAAACTCTGCAAACTTATACCGAACTCTGAATTTAATAATTCCTTCAGGCGGCCATCAACTTGGATAGTTTTTTCAGGCAATACAAAAATCTCTGTTGTCAAACTTGGAATTGTTTGTAAAATAACCGGAAATTTGTAATGACCCAGAATTCGCCCCTATTTCTCTAGAAATTTCCCCATTTCACCCTCTCAATCTGCGTTACAACGAAAGTTTGCTGAAACTCTTTATTTTAGCTGAAAACAACGTAAAGGCGCCCGTATTAGGCCGGCAATTCGGCTAAAACCGTTCCATTTATCGATAGAATAGCAATTTGGGGAATGCAATACCAGCTCGCATTCTTGTTGTACAAATTGTGTTTTAAAAGCCCGCATATATGCGGGGATTCAACCAATTTAAGGGTGAAAACAACGGCAAACTAAAACATCATCCCCGATTGAACGCATTTCGTTCATTTCAAAAGCCTCTAATGCGTTTGTTCTAGCCGTGGGGCGAAAATTTCTGATCTAGCCGTGGAATTTTCATGAAAACTCTCTAGTTGAAGATTTTTCAGCATACCAAAATACAGAAATTCACCACTTACCGCATTAATTTCGTTCAATCGAGCAGGCTTCGGTGTAGACAGAAGAAAAGTGCGATTAAAGATGTCCGCTTCAAAATTCTCTACTCTAGTCGATGGCAACACTGCAACACCAAAGTTACTAAATTTTAGTGTTAAAATAAAAAATTATAGAAGTAGCAGCCATATTTTTTTAGAAAGAACAATCGAGTTTAACCTAATCCAAGAATTCTCCCGCTGAAATAATTTCTATTAAAACTGATTTTAAGGTTAGAAATTCAGTAAGTTGATCGAGCCACATTTCAGCAAGGCGCGCAGTTCAAAATCTTCAATTTGCCCATAGAATTGCGTATTTTAGAGGTTTTGAATGAAGGCGAGAGATATTTCTTAATTCAAATGATATTGAAGGATGTCAAAGCAATTCTTTAGGAACCCTTATCACAGCCTATCGACTGGCTTCAGAAATAACTTCCATAAATACGGAGAATTTTCGTTAATTTAAAAGCACAGAATTTGGTGTTCAACAAAAGAATAAAAAGAATATCGTTATCTAAATGATAAAATTCTACGGATTTTCAATCTATTGTCAACTTCTTAAGTATACAAAATCAATGTTGAAAACGAAATGAAATTAGTCCTATCCAGGTTACAAGTTTTGCGAAAATCTCCTATTTCAGTAGGGTAGTTTAATTTAAAAAACTGGGGATCTAATTAGGGGGTTCAATCGAATATTTGTACAATATTGTCAATTTATGGGGGCTTCTCTGGAGCAATATCAGGTAGAATTGTTTGGTTAATTAGCTCCAATCAAACATAAAAGCATAAGTCTTTTAATTAAAAAAAAATCGCATTTATTGGTTTAATTACGAGCATAAAACAATTACCTCAATAATGGCAATTTATTTAAGCTTTTAATTTAATGATACACCTTTTTTTATCTTATAATCTATTTTATTTTAAATGTTAATGGTGGTGTTTTGTTTGATTAAATGCCAAACTTGTTAGAAGCAGCACAATAGGAGAAAAAACTCTTTAAAGCCAAACACTACTGCCAAAAATTCGAAGAATACGGCCCAATATGCCAAGAATGCTGAAATTTCTATCTAAACTCAGTGGCGTAACTTCCGCATAGTTTCAGGACTTCCAGTGGTTGTTTTTCAGTATTTATCGGTATCGCAATTGTCTCCCCCCCCCTCTCTCTCTATCCTTTGTGTATTTGTGTATGCCTGCCTTTACCTGTCATACTGTTTCTGTCTGTGTCGCACTCTCTTTCTACCTGAATGTCTCTGTCTCTCTATATTTGCATCTGCTTGTCTTTCACTAGATTGTGTGTCTGTCTTTCTTTATTACTCTATCTCTCTCCGAGTCTTACTCTCTCTTTGCCTTTCTCTCTCCCTCTTACTCGTTCTCTCTCTAACTCGTTCTATGCTTGTCTGTTTCTCTCTTTCTCTATCTCTCTATATTGGTTGTCTTTTCCTCTTTATATTTGTCTGTCTTTATCTCTCTATCTCTGCCTGAGTCTCTCTCTCTCTCTCTCTCCGTTTTTATCTTTCTCCCTCTCTCTGTTTCTCTCTCTAACTTCTTTTCTGCTCGCCTGTTTCTCTCTCTATCTCTCTATATTTGTATTTGTCTGTCTTTCTCTCTATTGTGTCGCTTTATGTTTGTCTGTCTCTGTGTGTCACTCTGTCTCTGCCTGAGTCTCACTCTCTCCATTTTTCTCTCTATCTTTCTAAATCTTTCTCTGCTTGCTTGTTTTTCTCTCTATACAGAGTGAACCGAGTGGTTGGCCTATTAGACGTTTAAAGAGTTCTAATTGATGAAAGTTTCTGAAATTTGGTAGGCACCCGTTTTTCCACCTGAACTACAACTGGCAAATATTTTGGCTGTTCTATCAACCCCCAATGTACGGGGTAGTGCACCCTACTTTCTTATTTTAAATAGAATGATATACTTTTTATTGCATATTTAGATTCTATGGTAAAAATAAAATGG